>JAPEVG010000690.1:2500-7500 GCA_029747595.1 Trametes cubensis
ACCTATGTCCCACCACCCGGGTTCCGGGGGTTCGTCATAGTTCTGGTAACTGTAGGTTTCCATCCACTCATCGATGCTCTCCGCCCATGCCGGCTCCAACAGCTTTTTAAGCTGTGCCGAAGTGCCCGTCACCCAGGTCAACTTCCGCTCGTGGCTCGGATACAGGGTCAAGTCCTGAAGGTACGTCTTCATAGGATCCTTTTTACGTTTTGCCTTCGACCACAGGCGCACTCGCGCTGCGGCCGCGTCCTCCTCCATGCTTCGGAGGCCTAATTCGTAACGGAGAGCTTCCTCACTCGGAACGCTGGACTTTCGTGGGATACCTAGCGCCCATTTGGCCGCCATAACCACAACTTTTTCTTGTGGTTTCACGAGTTCCAAGTTTAAACCCAGTAGCTCTGCACCATATAGCATGCGTGAGGCCACAAAGTTTCTGATGATATCGGCTTTTATAGCCGGCAGGCAGTTTTCGGATTTGAGCACAGGTCGTGCGGCAAAGAGGGCATTTCTCCCTTTCTGCGCGAGTTTCTTAGCGTACTTAAACTCTGTCCTGTCCTTAGGGTCGCACTTTTTACTCTCAGAGGCGAAAGGCAGATTTTCATCCACCTCCACCCCGAGGTACTTGTACTGCGAGACCTTCGGGAACTCCCCCGCAGGGTGTCCGTTGACCTCGTGAACTGTAAACCGGGTACGCTCGTACAGAGCACGTTGCTGCGCGTCCTGGCTCCACAGTATCACACCACATTTGCTAAATCCTAACTCCATACCTACCATTCCCGCCCACCGCGCTGCGCTTTGGCACCACGCGACTGCGTACTCCACGGAGTCCATCAGACTGATGACATCATCTGCATACTTAAGACCTTGGATCTGAACCGGAAAGATGCCCCCTCTGACATAGGGGTTGCGTCCATTCACCTTCACTCCCTCGGTGAACAAATCGCGATTCCACCTCACGACGTGTTCACCGATGTCTATAAGCATCATATTGATGAAAATATCAAACAGTATGGGCGACAGGAGGCAACCTTGACGCAACCCGCGTTTCAGGTCAAAGGGTTCTGACACCCCTCCTCCGGCTCGGACTGACACTTCAGTTCGGTGGTATAACTTCCTCAGCATTTCTAGGAAGTGTCCCTTTACACCACTTTGATGAAGGTATACCCACAGCAACGCGTGGGGCACTTTGTCGTAGGCCTTTTTAAAGTCTACGAACACCCCCACGGTTGTTTCATTTGCAAGGTATCTCCGACGCACAATTTCTGCTAGTGTGACGACCTGAGCAATCGCCTCTTCGCCTTTTCGGAACCCTGCCTGGGCCCGAGTAAGTATGTTTTTTCTTTCGACTGCCTTGGACAACCTGTCCAGCATCACGCCCGTTAAGATCTTCTGCATAACGGAAATGAGCGTCACGCCTCGGTAGTTGTTTGGGTCCTCCGGGTCGTCTTTCTTATAGAGGGAGACGATGACGTTTACACGCCAATCCCTGGCAATATCGCCAAGTTCCCAGGTTTCCGTGAGCAAGTAATAAACCGCCTTGCCCAGGGGAGTTAGAGGTTGGGACGGAAGCTTTTCGGCAGGCAAATGAATCTGAATATTGTCTCTTCGGACAAACGTCTGATTCTGCCTTTTCACCTCCTCCATGCATTCCTCGTGTAGGAGACTCTTAAAGATGTCGATGTGGGTGCCGTCAATGCCCGGGGAGGTGCCCCCGTTCATGCTGCGGATAGCTAAAAGAATCTCCTCCCAGCGTAGGGGGTCATTAAGACCCTCCAGTTCGCCGCGCTCCCAATGCGGTTGTATATTTACGCGTCTGCGCCAATACGCCTCATCATTCCAGTCCTCCGCAGGGACGTCCTGTAGGAGGTCCTTGTAGTGGTCTGACATGACTTGTCGTATCCCGTCTGGCCCTGTCTTGAGGTCCCCATTCTTATCGCGCAACGGTTGGTTGGGTTTCATGGGCTCATTTGTCCCCGCTGGGTTCAGCGAGTTAGACTCTGACCTGACCTTGCTCCACGCCGACTTATAGTCGAACGCAGAGATATCGGACGCTATCGCATTATACCGCTTCTGTTCCTCCCTTAGCTGCCACTTTGCTTTAGCCTTTCTATAAGAAAGCCTATCACGCATATATTTCGTGCGCAACTGCTCGACTTGTTCCGGGTGCTTAAGCGCAGCACGCTCAAACTCCTTTTCTAAATCATGCAGCCGGGTCAGCCGGAGCTTCAGATGTTTCGGGAGTCGGTTACGAAGCTCTGAATCGGACACTTCCCGTTTGATATCATACTTCCTACAGATATCATCGAAGGTTTTTCCAAAGGCGGTTACTGCATAGTCCACCACTAGCTCTGGGTGCTCAGCCCAGCGTGGATCCGGGTCTTCTACCATGTCAGCAATCACCTTCCACCGATTCTCGTTCACCAATTCCCGTTTATGTCGCTTAATCTGTTTGGTATCATATACGAACCGTTTTTCCTGTGGCGTAGGTTGCCCTACCGTTGCTCGGGCTTCCAACAGGACCGGTCGATGATCAGATACGACATACTTCCTTAACACCTTCGGTTTCTTAAACCATTCTCTCGTGCCGTCTTTTCCAATAAAGTGGTCCAGATCCTTTGGTCGGCCTCGAGTGGGCCATCGCGAAAGGTCGGACCCACAGGTCTTTAACCCTGCGAGCACGGAGGCGCCCTTATGTAGGCGTTTGTTTAAGTTGGCGAAGGACATATTCCAATCGCCAAGGCCGATTATTAGGTCGGAAGGGTGTTTCTCAAAGATCTTTGCCGCTATATCGTTTACGTGCCTAATTTTCTTAGTACGTGCGCCTCGGAAGTTACCTCCGGAGGGCAAATAGACGGCGAGGATATGGAGCGCCCGTATGGTCTCTCCGCACCTCCAGTTGGAGATCTTTACATGCACTAGCCACGGCTCTGCATGGGGTATCCTGTATGAGGGGAGGCGGCTGTCAACCAGCACCACCTGACCTCGGAATCCCTCTTCCCATGGGGCCGAGTACGCCGTATAACCTTGCGGTCGTATGGGGCGGGACGATGCGCTAACCAGGGTTTCCTGAATCGCGCATATCGCCACTTTTTCAGCCTTAAGAGCGTCCTCAATTTCCTCTGACTTGGAGTGAAAGCCATTCACGTTCCACGTCAGAATATTTCGGCACTCCTCCCTGAGCACTGTATCCGGTCGCGCTTTCGACTTCTGTCGATCGCGCCATGGGCGGTAGACATCAATTCGCCAATACCATGGGAACTTACTCCTACCACGGCATGTAGCCATCATAGTCCTAAGGACCTTCCGGACATGAGGGGACCTACCATCCTTGAAAGCTGCAAGGACGCTCCGTTTCAGGCCATCGCCGAGTTCTCTGCGGACCCATAGGTCCGCGCGGCGTTGACCCGAAACGTGGGTCACGATTTCCACTCGTTGGATTTGGTCGTAACGGTCTGGGATTGCTGCTTTGAGCCAACCTCGGACCGCGATGGCATCGTCATCCCCAATATTGAAGATAACGAACCGGGCCGTCTCCTCGCGACGTAACTCGCCGAGCGGGATTCTGCGGGCTGGGTGTTTATAGTTGTAAGAAGGAGCGTCGCCCCCAGCCCGTGGCGATACACTCCGGCTTCCCGTAGAGCTCGACATAGACTTAAGGTCAGATGTCGACTGAGCTCGATACCAGGACGCATCCCGGCAGTCCTGCGGCGTATCCGGCATAGCGTGGGATCGCTATACGCACATACACTCGTCCTACCCTTCAACCCTGGCTCGCGGCTCAGCCTGCCACTCGCCTCATATATCCCTCAGCGCACCCTCGCGCCGGCGTTCAGACGTGACGCCGTTTTCGGGCATCAAAGGCACTGTGGTCTTTCCGCGCGACAGTCCTTAACCACAAATACCATACCCTCGATGTTTCGCACATTTCCTTAAGTTACCTTATGGCTTAGACCGACGGTTAACGAATGCAAACTTTGTTACATTCCCTTTGAAGACGCGTGCTACCGGGGTTACAGTACGGTACTACTTCTTCTTCGCACCCTTACTCGACCCCTCGCCCTTGCCTTTATCCGCCTTCTTACCGCCCTTCTTCTCCTTCTCGCCCTTCTCCTGCTTCACCTTTTTTGCCGGTTGAGCCTTCGCCGGGGAGTCGTCGGGGTGCTCCCGCTTCTTCCCCTTAGGGTCCGGCTTCTTCTCGACGGCGGCGAGCCGCTTGTCGAGATCGGCGACCTTGGTGAACAGCTCCTTGAGCTGTTCCTCGACGTTGACGGGGACCTTCTGGCGAGGAAGGACCAGCTTATCGTCCTCCACCTTGATGGGGAGGATGCCCAGGTGCGACCGGACCTTGTTCAGTGTCCCTATGTAGGGACACTGGACGTGGTCGTGGGGGGTCGCCCACACCGGCGAGACGCTGCAGAAGGCGCAGGCGTGAAGGAACGAAAACTCGCGTTCCTTCCCGTCGACATCGACGTCGAGGTCAATGTCTAGGCCCTCCTCAACCTCTCCTGAGGCGCGGCACAGCCAACGAGACGTCGGCCGTGCGCTGCGCGTAAACTGATCTCCATGAGTATGCCATTAAGTTAGAGAGTTGGGTGGACTCACCATTCGAAACGCGACCACGCGTTTCCCCAACTTGGTCTCCAACGCGGCCAACGCGTCTTCCTCCAACACTCCCTCCGGGTTCTCCTGGTCGCACTTGACGTCCACGGTCCATGCCCACGATGCCTGGGGGTATACCTCCGCCGAGCGCGTCGGGGGGGGGCCAGAACATGTGTCGCGGGCCAAACAGGGCGTGGTCGACGAACTCCGAGCGGATGCCGGGGCTAGCCAGCTTCTTCTCGCGCAGAGTCACGGTCTGGGGGAAGACGAGGAAGCCCTCCTTCCCCATGGTGTTGCCCCCGTCGAAGACGTCGAGCGTGAACGCATCGAGCGACTTCTTCACGAGCTTGCCAGACCCGAACTCCATCCCTTGGAGGAAACGGATCGTGGCCGCCTTGCGA
>JAPEVG010000691.1:0-12325 GCA_029747595.1 Trametes cubensis
TACTCAACACCCTATACGTGCACCGCGTTTCAGCGTTCGTTGACGGTGCCGCACGAGAATCGTCATCAACACACCTCAACGATCTGGAGAAACAGCTTCAGGAAGTCCGATGTACGCCATTGATATAACTGAAGGGCACTTAATGACGAGAGGCAAGGCATCAGGAGGATAGGCCTGGTCTCCGCATCCAGTAGTTCCACAGGTAAGATGTGATTACGCGGATCCCGGTCTTGCAGTAGCTCTTCGTACATTTCTGCCTCAGGGAACCCCTCTGCGACTATCTTCACCGCATATTGAGCCCCCTCCGAGAAGGGTGAAGTACGATATAAGCAGCGCTACAGGAGTCGGCTCCTTGAGACGCGATAGTCCTCGGTGCACAAGACGCTGGCAGCAACTCACTGGTTTAACGAGGTCGATAATGCTAATACCTCGTCGCTGCAGCTCTTGATGGTTTATGAGCCAGCTGGGAGGTAGAGAAGAAACCACATAGTCGTCGTCTGACATGATCGTATTGAACGTGTTTGTGGCACTTGCGTAGTCCCTCCAGTGCTCGTTCAAGAAGTGACTGTAGGTAAGTTATGTCGTTTTCAAGTTGTTGCCAGCAAGACGTACTTACGATCGGAGTTCAAAATGTAAGCGAGAGTTGATTACGTAACGTATCGCGCTGCGCGTCTAAGCAACAGCCTCGTATTGAAAGCCACTTGAACGAGGCGCTCTCACTAGCCTGTTCAGCAAACACAACCGTCTTCGCACGGCGAACTAGAGGCCGGCTTCCGATATTGAGCGAAGCATGCCGATTCTGAGTTTGTGCAGACCGGCGTGCATCCGACGAAAGGTGGACGAACAGTCTATAGCCTGACACCAAAGTTTATACGGGATGCCGCAAACTCATGGTTTGCACGGTGACAGTTGCACGAGGCACGTTCCACCTATAACACGGATAAGCCCAGAGGCAGCGCTGTGTTAGACAACAACGTGTCCTCAAGCCATGACAATCCTCAACGCAGTAGTATGCCAAACAGCCAGGAAGAGCGGATGGTTCGACTCGGGGACCCACCAGCAATGTATCAATGGGCTTTCACGGCCGTGTTTCATCCTCACCCCCGGACACCACTTGACCCACCTCAGTCCATTCGCCTGTGAGCTACCATTGGGGGACGATCGAACCAAGAGACCCCCGAAAATCAACGAGGGATCACCTCGTAATTTGTAGGACGTAAGGCTGTCCATACTCTCGTAGGACCCAACAAGGTGACGTGGGGGGACAAAGAGACATAGCCAGCTTGTCGCGAAGAATTGACGTCGCGTGAGTAGTTGATATTACAAACACCTCGGGGCTCTACATGCATATGGAATAGCATGCTGTCAATAGGGCACGTCAGATGGCGAACGCAGTAGAGCTGTAGAGACAGGGCCCGTGAATTGCTTACCTGGAATACTCCGAGTATGACGTGCACTCATAAAATGCCGCAACTGGTCGCCGGAGGCCCTGAGATAGGTTCACGTCAACTCGACAGGAAGACGTGCAGAGTCCTGACGAGCCGCTCCACGGAGGGCAGGAACCAGACGCAGTATGATGGAGTCAAGGCAACTCTCAGACTCGAGGTATGCCTCGTGGGGAGCATGAAGCCCGCCATAACAGCGCAAGCGATGTCATAACGTACCAGCGAACATCAGCACCCCATCGGTACCTTTAGGCACGCCGTGTGCAGATACGACGTGCCGAGACCGCCCTTGAGAAAATGTCATCATCGTTGGAAACAAGCATAACGAACCAAGCTCGTGAAAGGGGCGTAAGAGCCGTCTTGATGATGTCAAGTGAGAAAGTACACGCAACACGTCGTTTGTCATGTGTCCCGGTCGTTCAGTGTGCGACGAGGTGGGCGGAGAAATTGGCCTCCATGTCATTCAGTAACATGAACATGGAGCTTGCACTACAACACGGCACGGTCGAGGGGAGTGGAGCAGATCAGCCGTATGACATGAGGCGGCGACACCGTGTGTGCAGCACATACCTTCAGAGGGTCCGACACGAAGGATTTTCAGGTCATCACAGGTAGGGTCTCAGCCCGGTATCCTAGAGTATAAAAGGCGTCAGCATCCTACTTTTCACCTCACTCGAACAACAGACTCACCAGTCACAGTTCAAGTACCACTCACTCGTACATCATCATTATGTTCGCCAAACTCGTCACCATCGCCGCCGTCGCAATCCTTGCCGCCGCCACCCCGACTCCGGGCGACACCTGCAGCACCGCGCCGATCCAGTGCTGTCAGTCCGTCGAGCCTGCGAGCAGCGCCACTGCTGCGAACCTCCTAAAGTCCATCGGGGTCGTCGTACAAGACTTGACCACCCCGATCGGCATCACCTGCTCGCCCATTAACGTTGTGGGTGTCGGAAGCGGTGACGCTTGGTACGTCTGCGTGGGATAGAGTGCATAGTGGACGAGATCTGACGTCGCTTCCCCTNCTATAGCTCCGCTAACACCGTCTGCTGCGAGAACAACTCATTCGGTACATAGAGGAGGTTTTGAGTGCCTACCTATACTTGCGTACTGACACTCTGACTGCAGGAGGGCTCGTCGCTATCGGCTGCTTGCCTGTATCCGTTTAAGGGAGCTGTAATGGGGAGACGATAAATATCAGCGGCGGTGTGCAGGAGAGGGAGCGACGCGAGGAGTGCGTACCGAGATGATGTATGTTGGGAACAGTGGGAGAGTAATGTGACATTGTATGCGAGATTGAAACACATACACGATTTTATGGGAGCGTTGGACCAGTTCGATCGAGGTTATTCTCATTGGAGTTGATGATCAGCTATACGTTCCTTCCTCAAGTAACCTACCATTGACTGCGGGCAACAAATTTACTGTTCCGACGTTCAAAGCATGGCCAGATGACAAAGTGATGTCTGTCTGAAAGAGCGGGAATCTGATAGCCAATAGCGAGCGACGTACAAGCGCGGAGGATGCGACGAGATAAGGAGCGACACAACGATGTGGGAGCACAGAACGAGAGACTAACAGATCTGTGAATTAAATGACAGGTCAGATGCACGAACAGTTGCCTCGTGGAAAGGCCCGGAAGGAGCACGTACCAGAGAAGCGATGAAAGAGCGTCGGGGGGTATATGACCAATATATGCAACAATGAACCAAGTACGTGTCGAGAGGGAGACCGAAGAGCAATGGACAGCAAATCCAACAGATAGGGATACCTAGACGCGGGTCCCAGGTCGTTCAGAGGTAGGTGTCGCTCTCCACGTAGCGAAGTGCTTGTCGAGCGCTTGCCACGCCTCCGGCGACAACGTATTGAGCGGCGAATCGTCCGGGATCGACATATCGAGCTCTTCCATCAGCTCGTGGATCGCCTCGAATAGCTCACGGGCGGACCGCTTAGGGGTAGTATCCGGAGTCGTAACGTTCCAAGGCCCGAACACCTCGTCGACAAGATCGGTAATAGCCTGAAATTTGGTAGCAATCGCGCATAGCTTCGGAACCACCGGATCGTCACGTTGAGCGAGGGCCCGAGCCTTGATAGCGCGGAGCTCGCGGCGGAGCCTCTGGGCTATGGCGATCTTCTCGCCCATGTCCACGCGCAAATGCTCTACGCTGTCGGTGGTCGAAGCCAGCTCAGCCTCCGACGCCATGCATTCTTGCACGCCGATCATGATGCTGAAGCCTAAGACATCGGCGGCTGCCAACACAGCAGAACACAAAGGCGCGAATGGGAGAGAGATGATGGCCTGGGGAATCATGTGGGAGGCGTGAATCAGTATACAACTGCGAAGATTGCTTTCTTGGTAACATACAGCAGCGCGGACAGCCATGTGCGCCATCTTACGTCTTCGTGTTTCCCTCTGTGCCATAACGAGCTTGTCACTAAGAGAGAAGAGTGTCTCGGCGTCATCCAGTGTCTGCTGTATGTTCTCTTCAACCTGTTTGAGCGTCTGGTCTCGCTGATCGAGGAGCTGTAGGTGCTGGTCGTAGGTGTGCTTGCAGTTCCCGTTCGCAATGACGTATCCGGGTGCCTGGTAAATACAGTTGGTGCCGTATTTCATGCTCTGTATGGCGACTATAGGGTGAGAGCCAACAAACGTCCTGAGATAATGAATCACGAACCACGGTGAGAACGGTGTATGTGGAGAATACCACATTGTTCTTTGCCAAGACATAGTCTCTCTCGTCAGTAGGATGCGGCGGCTCTTCCAACAGAGAGGTGATCCTCCGCTGCACTGAAGGGAAGATGGCTTCGATCTTCGTGCGGATGGGCGCTAGGATATCGTCGAGAGATTTGGGCTGTTCGTTACACTTCGTGTTGTGGTTCCCTGTTGATGATGTCTGTGTATGTTGGGTGGCGTATTTATGGCATTAGAAACCTACAACAGTAACAATCCGTCAAGTGGGCTTCAGGCGCTGTGCCCTCTGCCACATTGGTGATCTATGAGAGCGTCAACGTAAGTCAACCCAAAGAGCTTGTCAAGATTCCAGCCAATTTCTGTGGACACCTACCGGAGGATCGTTCCCCGGTGCAGGAACTGTATTGGGCGTATCCGCCTCGCCGTCCATATGCTGCCAGTGGAGATGACGCACGGGCTCTCAACTGATTGTCTCGTCAGATCAATGTGTTTTTATGGACAACCCTTCTTCGTGATTTTGTCAAGGTACTTACAAGAGTTCACTCAAAGATGTAGCGACCGCACAAGGGACGAGTGACGCCTGTCGAACTTTGAAGATGGAGTCAAAATGCAAGAACGGTAACAGGGTAAGCGCTTAGCAAGCCGCGCCTGACACACGTCGAGCGCCTATATTGCAGAGGACTGTAGACGCTGGACGGCAGTTACTGGGTACGATATAGTCCGAACAGAGTCTGAGAACAGAATACGTATCGAGAGGTCATTTTTATAGGCAGCACATGCTTACATTAAACGTGGTCACAGTGCGTTACGACGATGACGGCGACGACGTTCAGGTAGTAAGCGGTGAATCAAGTGAGCACAAGAGAAGTACGCGTTCCCAGTCAAATATAATCTCGTATGTCATGGAAACACTCGATAGCCAATCACTGCTTCTGCATTCCGGCCTGCACCGCCAGGACCTTTGCCACAGCAGGTCGCTCTTCAAGCTTCTTGTGCCATCTGTAGCAGTGTTCGTTAGTTTCGAAGGGACGCCGAACCGAAGCCAGGGCTATGCTCAGATCAAAGAGAAGCACTCACTTCCACACGGACGGGTAGTCCTTCTCAACGTCGACACCGGGCAGGTCCTTGAGGCTCACGTTGAACGCCGCGCGGTTCCAGGTGATGAACGCGATATCTGCGATCGTGGGCTTGCCGCCAACGAGCCACTCTTGCTTGGAGAGAACGCTCTCTAGCACGCTGTACACGCGCTGCGTCTCCTTCTGGTACCGTTCGATGACACTGGGGAGGTGCTCGGGATGGAATCTCTTGAACCAGAACACCTGGCCGAAGTACGGGCTGTATGCGGATTGATGCGCATCAGTACTTGTCCTTCTCTGCACAACAGTCATTCTGAGAGACGAGGACGCTCACCCTTGTCCAGACGCCTGGAAGAAGAGCCATTGAAGGAGCATGTACTTGTCGTTCCCGTCAGATACGCCCAGCCTGTTCTCCTTGTCGTACTTGTCGATGAGGTAGAGGAGGATCGCGTTGGACTCCCAGATCACAAAGTCGTTGTTCTTGTGATCGATGAGCGTCGGGATGCGCCCGTTCGGATTCAGCTTCGTATGCTCGGGCGACTTTTGCTCGAGCTTGGCGAAGTCGAGGTAGATGCTCTCGTACGTGAGTCCGAGCTCCTCTAGCAGGAACGCAACTTTCCTGTGGACCGTGCGGAAAAATAATCCGAGTCAGAGAGGCGTTGGGGCAACAAATATATCAGTATTCGAGGGTGTTCTCACCAGCCGTTGGGGCCGCCGATGTGAGTGTAGAGGGTGAATTGCTTGCCGTGCAACATTGCTGCGATGTGATAACGATTGAGCGAGATCGTTCGGAGTGTGAGCGAAGATGAGAAGGGCAGTGGATTGGATCGCTGTTGGATACTCGTTGAGCACAAGGCGGGTCTTTATACCTTCGTCCTCTTGGGAGCACTCCAGCGGTACTCGCACAGTCTTTTGCATACACGGAGTTAGCATTTTGACGCTGAACAAATTCTTTCTGCGAGTGAGGTCGGAGACCGAGGGTGAACGAGCTGGCTAGGAGGTAAGCTGACAAACGGTAAGAGACTAGACGCTGACGGAACAGTTAGATGGTTGGTTATGTTACTGGACACCGCCCTCGCGCCAATCCCGGGTGTCACGGTGGCTGCGCGTGAAGTTTAGCGAGCGGCCGGCTGCTGTTCGCTAGGATGCATTGAGCTAAAGTTTGCAGTGCGAGGGCGTGTGTGAAGCTGATTGAGGGGCCTGCGAGCCTTTTTAGGAAGTGGTTGCGGTCGCATCTTGGTCAGTCGGCGTGTGAGTAATCAGGTACAGTATCTACAGCGAGCGTTGCAGCGCAGGCGGTGACGGCAGTTCGCTGTACATGTATTCAGGCCGTCGGGAGAATCGTGAGTGAAACGCGAGCATGCGGAGCGCACATTATCGAAAAGATTTGTCAGTGAGTAGGGTATCAGAACCTCACTGAGAAGTCCACTATGATTCCGCATCTATCGATGTGTCCTGGCATATTCCAATCGTTGATACGGGAGAGCTCAAATCTGGTGCAATGTGGTAGTCATGCATGTCCTAGCCCCATGATTACTCCTACATCGAACTAGGCCTGGAGAGATGACACACTGGCACCATTCGTGGACGAGATGAGTAATATGGTTCTGTGATAGATTTAGCTGAAGACGACGAGGCAAAGACGAAGACACAAGGGCGGTGCAAGTCGTTTCAGAGCCGCTGGACGAGGTGTTGAGGATTCAGGAAGAGGAATTGCCACCAAGTACTAAGTAACTGACGATCATCTTGTTGCATTGGCTTACGTAACTGATAGCCAATGAGCGCTCAGCGCTGAGCGTCTGTTACCGTGTGCTTCCTCGACCCAACCCCGACCACATACCCAGGTTACATAGACTTCGATTACTATCCTAGCTATGCGCGGACACTCGGGACGTTCTGGATATATCTCGGACAAAGGAAGGTATGCATGTGGTAGGCTATATGTTGCGATAGATGCAAGACAGCCATCCCGTGTCGCGCTACTAGTATCTTGGCTCCCGAGACCCAGTCGGACTCATTCAAATTCGACTAGCTTCAATCCAGCCTGAGTGCCATGAAGCGACCAGGATACTCTCGGGATCTATGTTCCCTTGCGTCCTACAATCCCTCTAGCTACGGACTGTCCATCGGACACGCGTAAAGCCTACTCGATTCTACGCCTGCTCACCGTGGTCAGGCGACTCTCTCAGCGCCGGCCCGTTCTCGTTGCATAACAAGAGCCCAAGGTGGGCCTGGTGGGGTACGGACGTACGTCTCTTACTTCACCATCATGCTTGTATGATCATATGGCTGCTGATGTACGCAATGAAATGTTTCTCGTTAGGCTACGCGAGCATCATGCACCCGGGCCGCCATTTGACTCGTGACCATCGTGGAAGGAATAAATGGTCATGCCGAGGGCGTCGCTACAGTCTGCGGTGCCCCTCTGCCAGACGCTGTGCAAGAAGATGCGCGTACTTCTGACTTGGCTCGTGGGCGCGTTTCTAGGGGTTGTGCTGACGAAGGCGGCTGTGGCGCAAGACAGAACGCTGAAGACATGTACGCTGCGGCCGCTTGGGCACGGAAAGGATGATACAGACCAGGTAAGCGTCAAACTCAGTTCTCTCCCATCGTATAGGTTTGAAACGCTGAGCGCCACCAAGGTGGAGGCTGCGATTGCGAAATGTGGGCACCTCGGCACGACAGTGTTCGGTCCAGGCCAGTACAATATTACTAGGTTTGTGCACTTATCCAGCCTAAGACTCAGCGTTCGGTCCTTGATTAAGCGACAGGAAAATGACTTGGGACCTCGTATCATCTCGAGTTGATATGCATGGCTATCTGAACGTAAGTCGAACTTGTGCGTCGCCGACAAGTATACGTGCTGACGAACGTATCAGTTCAAGCCGGACCCTGAGTACTGGCTAAACGCCAACAACACCTATCGTGTCATTTTCATTCAAGACCAGGCGTCGTGGTTCGTGATCACTGGGCACGACTTCATCGTCGACGCGCACGCCTCTGGTGGTATCAATGGCAATGGCCAGACTTGGTGGTCGTTCTACGGGAACCGCTCGCGTTCGGACGGGGATGGCCGCCCGGTTTCGCTCACGCTGTCGAACGTGACGAGAGGCGTCATCAAAAACTTCAGGATCGAGGCGCAGCCGTTCTGGTGCAACGCTGTCGCAGACTCTAAGGACGTGGTCTATGACGGGATGTATTGTAATGCGACAAATCAGGACCCACTATATGCGGGCCAGAAGTACGTCGCCCCTTGTCACTCCAGCTGACCGGACGCGCTGCTCACTAAAGCTCTAGTGTGGTCCCCAACACAGACGGTCTGTACTAGTCTTCCGTTAACGGGGCATACCAGGCTTGCTCATGATCATATTTTCCAGGTATCAATACATACCGCTCCGACCGGGTCTCTCTGCTGCGTTTCGATGTGTGTCGCTCTGAGACTACCTGCCAAAGTGTCGTACCTCACACTCCTAATAGATTACCTGTGGCGACGATTGCCTTGCTATCAAAGGAGTACGTACACCGAGGGCCTCGTATACAGCTTCACGCTGTTCAACTAACGCTGTTGCACAAGAACTCGACGAATATTGTGGCGAAAGACATCACCTGCAGAGGAGGCAACGGTATCGCGTTCGGCTCTCTAGGCCAATACGTAGATCTTGTGAGTTAGCTTTGTCTGGGATAGTATTCGCTACACGCAAACTGACGAAGCGCGATGCAGCCTGATATTGTGGACAATGTTGTCATGGAAGACATCAAGGTATGTATGATCAAAAACCTACTTCATCTCGAAAGGGCGGATTACTCACGCATACGAAGATGATCCGCCTAGATCCCCAGGTACAGCCCAACATGGTTTCGGGAGTATACCTCAAGACATGGACTGGCACAGTCCATGGGTCCCCTCCCACAGGCGGAGGAGGCGGAGGCGGTGTGTACCTTCACAGAACTACTCGCCGCGACCTATTCTTCTCACGAGCTGACCTCCTGGTGCCTCCAGGCTTTGTCTCGAATGTGGTCGCGAAACGCGTCTCCCTTGATCGTGTGACCGTGCCTATCCACCTCTACCAGACCAACGGTGGACACTCGTGAGCCTTTCCCCTGAACCCTTCTTCCGCACTCATTGATCGGTGTGAGTAGAGGCGATGAACCGTCCAAGCTGCAGTTCAGCAACCTCACCTTCAGTGACTGGACAGGGTCCTCCTTGCGAAATACCAGTACGTCCGTTACCACCAGCGTCGTCGAAACCTACTTACCATTGACTATCTATCGGACTCGGGCCCTTCTATACCTCAGTCGTTGACATCGAGTGTAGCGCTGCGGTACCGTGCCCGAACATACGTTTCCATGACGTCGATATCGCTCCGCCCAACGGCACAGCGCCGAGCTACAAGTGCATCAACGTTGCGAGTGAATTCGGCCTCCCAGGTACGTTAGCGAGCTTCTTTGCTGTGAACAATATGTGCTCATACGAATGTTGAATAGCTTGCAACGCTACGGGCACCTCGTAAGTGTCGGACATCGCTGAAGTGACGGATAACATTGCTATTGTACCATATCATCCTTCATATGTGTGTACGCCATTTGTGCGAAGGACCGACCCGTCTCCGTGCCCTCATGTCCGATGCGAGATTGATCTTAGGACTTACTAAGTGCATATGAACGTTGGTGGGCGTAAAATCGACGATTAAAAAGACTGAGAATTTTGACAGGCACCGCGCCCTGCTTGAGTACGCTTCCCATTAGCCGACTCGAACGACTGACCTCGTCATGTCCTAACCAATCAGCTAGTACTAGTGACGCGCTCTACCAACTGAGCTAAACGGGAGATATAAAACCGAGAACATCATATAGATACAGCCTGCTCAGCCGAGAAATGATTTACCTCCGCGGCGGTAATTGAATCGTGGATTCAATAGACGTCCAATTGGCGGGTGACATATATTCTGACAATGGATCTGAGGCAATCTCTATGCGATGTCCACGAGAACGGGAAAGTGTGCATGGGTGGTAGGGGATATACGAAGTTGCAATCAGATCGGCCACTTCGGAACACAAAAAATTCCCATTAGCCGACTCGAACGACTGACCTCGTCATAGGCTGCTCGTAAGCAAATACTAGTGACGCGCTCTACCAACTGAGCTAAACGGGATGTTGGACTTCGGCGCCAATGCTAGTCCATGGCTGTTTGTGCGCTTTGAGCATCTTATTGTCTTGTTGTCGCCGCTACTTGGGATCTCGAACTTGCCGAGAACATCGAACTTGGCACAAGGACCGAGTTCAGCGAGGCCAATCGCCCTGAGCTGTTCTGAACCACGAAGATGTCTGCAGCAATCGTATACTCACATACACCTACAGATGGTTTCCACACGCAGACATCGACTCTGCAAGAGGCCACCGAGAAGTTAATCAGGTCCCATATACCGCCAGGCGGAACGTCTCAAGTCGAGCTGCAGAAGAGATATCATTTTGAATTTCTACTCCGGAATCTGCGTCAGGGGTTTCCGGAGCGGTATACCTCTCAGGATGCAAGTCAACCGTGGTTGATTTACTGGACGCTGCACGGTTTCAGCCTACTTGGTGCAGGCTTGGACGACCTCACGAAGAAGCGGTAAGCACCGGGACTATCATCTACGATCGAGAGTCTCAACTGGTTCATATTACGTAGAACAATTGAAACGCTTCTCGCACTCCAACACCCCGAGGGCGGCTTTGCCGGTGGTCCTGGTCAGGCTGCCCATCTGCTGCCCACTTATGCAGCTGTGTGCGCATTCGCTATCGTCGGGCGTCCTGGGCCTGGCGGAGGTTGGGAATCCATCGATAGGTAGATGGTATATTTCATTACCACCTGATGGCCTCACTAACTATTGGTGTGTGGAACGTTCGCAGGCAGAAGATGTACAAGTTCTTTATGTCGTTGAAGCAACCCGACGGGTCCTTCCTTGTCAGCCATCATGGTGAGGTCGACGTCAGGTCAGTGTATCTCCCATGTGGAACAGAAGGCGTTACGGCACGCCGTACATCCGAATTATTGTGGCAATTTCATCTGCATGCCATCGAACAGATCGCATAAGCTCCGAGGTGCTGCGTTTCAGGCAGCTTAGTGGACATTTGTATCGGAGAACGTCGTTTGAACTGATTAATACGTAGGGGAATCTACTGTCTATTGGTTGTCGCGACACTCCTCAACTTGCTGACGCCGGAGCTTCTCGCCGGCGTCCCCGATTTCCTCGCCACATGTCAAACCTACGAGGGGGGTTTCGGCAATGCATCTTTTCCTGGATGGGCGTTCGAAGCTGGTATGTTATCTGAGCGTACAGCTTGTCACTTTCTACAAAGGCTGACGTATCATACCTCTCTCCCGAAGATGATCCTGAGTCAGAGAAACCGTCCAACGCTTCATTCGATCCTACCGCCCCTCGGCCTCCTCTTGGCGAAGCTCACGGCGGATACACCTTCTGCGCCACAGCTTCATGGGTTATATTGCAGTCCTATATCGAACATTATTATGCTCGTCCCGACGTATCAAGCGCCACTTCCCTACCCATTCGTCCAGAGATCAACACGCGCGGATTGCTGCGATGGTGCACGCAAATGCAAGGGCTTCCTATCGAGCTCGGTGGTTTCAGGGGTCGCACGAACAAGCTAGTAGATGGCTGCTACAGCTGGTGGGTAGGTGGCTGCGTTGTCCTCGTCGAAGCCCTTCTAGGAGTGGGGGTGCTCCACGACTCGCCGACCGAAGGACAAGGAGGGGAAGAAGAAGGACACAAGGCATGGGACGATGTTGATGGTAGGCAACTTCCGGGCTGACCGCTGCTCTTTATGACATCTGCATTCTGACATCGTTACATGACATCCCCATCCCCCACTCACTCGCTCATGGCCGACGTCTCACAGACTCGCTCTTCGATCGGAAGGCGCTACAAGAGTACATCCTCTGCGCGGGCCAGCACCCCGCTGGGGGACTGCGCGATAAGCCGCCCAAGTATGTCGCTCATATCGCATGCGCGCGATCCATCACCTCTGGCGCAGGCACTGAAGTCTTCTCTTACGTGCTTCAGGCCCGCAGACGCCTACCACACGCTCTACTGCGCCGCTGGACTTTCTGCAG
>JAPEVG010000692.1:0-12297 GCA_029747595.1 Trametes cubensis
CGATGCACCGGGGCGGTTCTCGCTCGCCTGACCTCTGACTTGAGCAAACTTCAAACAAATAACGGAAAACAGTACGTACAGGTCCCTTTCCTTTGCCAGAGACTCCGGCATCCCACTCCTCGTCAACGGTCATCTCCGAAGCTTCCTCGGCCTACAGCACGTGGACGTCAGCAACGTTCGAAGTGTATCATCAATATCGTACCTCCTGCGCTAGCGTTTGGGATTGTTGAGTATGATACGCCAATAACTGCTGCTGCTGAGTAGGAGTCAACTGGTTCCACAACAGCCACGCGTTCTCGGAATCCTTGGAGTTCTGAAGCCAGGTCGTTAGATCTGTTTGAACAGAGTGGAAGTGACCTACCTGAGGGGTAGGAGGGGGCGCGTCTGTCGTAGTCTGCACAAACGTGTTTCAGCCAAGTTCACGGGTAAAACATGGTAGATATAACCATACCGTGCCATGTACAGGAGGCGCAGGTACATATTGCGCTGCAATAGGATTTTGATGGTGATAGTACTGGGGGTTCATAACAGGAGCGGATTGCGGCATCATGGGAACGTATGGAACTGGGGCGTATGGCCCGTGCAGCTGTGGGTACTTTCTACCAGCATTAGATGAGTTCTCGATGTTGACAAGTGCGTGATGGCACACCATGTACGGGCCCTGATATTGCTGTGGCGGAGCTTGAGCCATCGGCGTAACACTAGGAGGTCGGGGAGGTTGAGAGGCGGGTGGCGGTACAAAGCCAGGCGTGTTAGGAGGCGCGCTGCCTGAGGCACTCGTCCTTGAAGTACGATCAGCTTTCCGTGCAGGCGTATGCGAGGGCTTCTTCGGAGGGAAAGGCTGAGGCAGAGACGTAAGCATAGTAATCATCGAGTTTGTCAATTGTGCGCACCATGGCAGCCTGCCTCCGTAGATGTACTCGCTGCAACGCAGGAGCACCATCCAGCTCCAGAGCCCTTGCACGATCCTGATGCTCTCGAGGTTTACTGTTCCCCGTGCCAGACGGTGGAACAATCGGTGTCGTGTCCTGGCGTGAAAGTCCGGCAGACACGCGAGGGTCAGACATGGTGACAACGGTGGGTTGGTGGGGATGTTGAACGGTTGCGAGATGGATGAGATAGGGGTAGGCGGGGTGCGAGGAACCCAAGAAGGGAGGTTATATGTGGTGCCATCGTCGCAAAGCGAGCCTGCACAATGCTGGAGGTCATAGTCCAAGCGTGGCGTCAATACACACAGGGTCCAAGCTAGTCCAAGCGACTAAGCGCTCATATACTCTTTATTCCGATCGTCCAAGAGCCGTGTTGAACGCGATTCAAGTCTCACCGGTCCCTCTGTCTTCGTCTATCACCACTTCTACAGGGTCTAGTTCTTCTAGTTCTGCATCATGTCCCAACTACTGCTCGTCTGCGGCCTTATTTTGTCTTGGTTGCTCGCGATTTGGCATCAGCTTCGCAAGCCGCCTCATCTACCCAGGATGGCCTCGTATACCTTCTCCGCCCGCGCCCCCATACGGCATGGCAAGACCACATACCTGGAGTTCACCGCCCCTTCTCCGCCGCACACGTGTGAAGCAGTACGGCCAACAATCCTACAAGCCTTAGATACATATAACGTGGTCGAGGCTCGAACTGAGTACGTGCACCTCCGTACGCTGGACGACAGGCTAACTAAGAGTAATAGCGCCTCTAACCACAACGGCGGGCACGCAGGAGATGCGGATCAAGACGCTCATCCGCGAGAACGCAAGCTTCCTGTGACGGTCCTCAAGACTGAGCAGGCTCCGAGACCTTCGAGCAGAAGTTCCGTCTTGCGCATTGTACCCATCCTGCGCACGCGCACCCAGAATGAGCCACCCGCTACGCCGGTCGCCAGTCGCATCACTCGCTCTGTCTCTAAGTTGTCCCTGAAGAATGTGTCCCTCGACAGCCAGCTCGAGCCCGAGCCCGAAGTAGACGTGCGTGTTTTCTACGTGAATGGCTCCCGTACTGTAATAAAGCGAAAACCTCAGCTACCTTTTATCAAAAGGGAGACCAAGCCACACACCGCCTTTTTCAGCTCCAGTGGCCCAAGGCTCCTCTCCTCTCCTCCGGTTTTGCGCAACCAGGATGATGTCAAGATGGGGGACGTTTTCTGCCACAAGACAGCGGATTCCATTCAACTGTGGCTGCGGTCATACGAGGGGGGCAATTGCGTCTGGCGCAAGGTCGACATCGGCTACGAGCGCAATGATGGCCGGCGTTTATCAATCACCAAGAAGCTTCAGAACCCATCGTGGGTGGGGACTGAGTGGTGTGGCAAGCGCATTTCTGCCCGTATGTGTACCTTCTCCTTACAACCTCATCGTAGCAACTGAGTGCGGCATGCTCAGTTCGGAACCAGGGTAAGATGGTTTGATACCAGGGATGCCATGGCTGGAACAAAAGCGTGCAGATAGTCCCTGTGTTTCCGTATGACATTCATTCTCAATGTGACCATTCGCGCGACCATTTGCAGAGGGTCCCCTCAGAATCTGGGCCACAACCGCACCTGAGCGCTTTTTGCAACGACGCGGCCGACGCGTCTGTACTAGCAGGTGTACATACGAAACGTCAACGAGAAGGTGCATGATCGTACTGTCAAGTACAGTACAAGTCCATGAGCATAGTTTTCTTGGGTTGCGCTACGCGCGGCGGTACATTGTGCTGCGTCGGTGCATTTCATATGTGCACCCAATCCTTATCTTTGCGTCAGCTGCCCTGCTCCATGACCATACAAAGAACAACTGCGCGCGGTTGTTAGACGCCCATCCCCGTCTCTGCGGTAGCTCTTTGTTTCTGCCTCTGACTTTCGAACTCGGGCCTTCGACTTCCCCTTGACATGGCGCACAAATCAACCAGTCGTTCTCCATTTGATTCTTCGAGGTTCATCTTCGAGGAGAACTCAACGCGCCGTACGCCAAGTAAGCAGCGCCCGCGCATTGCAATCAGCCTGGCTAACTGTACTTGCACAGATGATATCTCAAAATCCGTCAGATTCGAGCCCGGAGACGTATCGTTCAGCGAGAATGCTCCTCAAAGAGCCAATCCGCATGGCCGTAAACCCCAGCCTCGTAACTTGGTCGGACGTAGGAAATTGCTCAGTCTTTCAAACATCCTCGTCATCCTACCGGTTTGCACACTTGCTGTTGCGTTGGTCTACAAGAATGTACCCCTTCCTCCCCTATCCAACCTATGGGACGGCTTTGTCAGCGTAAGCCAGCAAATATTCGTTGCCGGACCAAACACGAGCGATGCTCCAACGCCTCCCACGCATGCTTGTTCCTCTCCTACCTTCGCTTTTCGCACCGACGAGACTCTTGTTGTCGCGGCTCGCTGGGGTCCCGCTCTTCGTCTCGACTACGCTTTGAGTGCTAATGGCGGCAAGATCGTGCTCCCCCTAACTTCCTCCGAGCGTCCTCGTCGCCGCTCTTTACCAGCCACTCCGGGCCCTGAAGTTGTGATCAACGAGGATTCGTCTATCGGTAGTTGTTGGACCGTGGGAGTGTCAGGTCAAGTTGGGATTTCCACATCTGCCGTGATATACCCTACACATGTGACGGTCGAGCATATTCCTCGCCAAATTGCCATGGACATAGGTCGCGCCCCTCGCCGCCTGATCCTGTGGGGTGTAGTGGACGGTCTTTCCAACGTACACAAGCATCGCTTGCTAATGGGCAACCACAAGACGGACCTTCTCTCCAACTCTCCGCTTCGCAGCTACCACGCACCACCTCTCACTGACAACCATGCTTTCGTCGCTCTTGCTGAGGCCGAATACGACATATCAGATTCGTCTCCGGTGCAAACCTTTGCCGTCGATCATCGTGTTGTGGAGTCCCGCATGGATTTTGGCATATTCGTCCTGGAGATTGTCGACAATTGGGGTGGTTCCGACACGTGTCTATATCGTGTGCAGATACACGGGGAAGCTGCGCCCGTGGATATTCGTCGCGAGTGCGTTCTACAACTCTCATCACAGCGCGAGTATCACGCTGACAACGTCTCCAGATGAATCCCGGCTGATCGAAATCATATGAACGTCGTGCTCGTTAACCTCTCTGTCTACTACAACTTTTGAACACTACACGCTTGTACTTGCAGTTATACTACGACAATCACATCCAACAGCACATTCTGAAACAATGACCATATGCTCTTGCAGGGGAACCCATTACGACTGGTCACCCAAGAAGTCGATAGGCTACGAGTAAGGATATGGACGCTACAACGCCAAGCAAGTAGTCACGAGTCCCTGTTCTTTTGCTGCTGACCGCGTCATTTTCAGCTCCGCCTGCCGCATCGATTAATGGAAGGATAACGACATGACGAGCGAAGAATCTACCTAATTCCTCGGTCTTCCACAGGTACGTCATGGATTCCGACGATCCTGCGAGAATGCCTGTGGCGATCAGGAAGGTATCAGAAGCCGGGTCGTAGTGTGCCTACAATCATACATCAGCCGTCAATGTCATTAGAGCGAGAGTGGCACAATGCCGTACCGCTATTGCAAGAATCTCGTCGTCTTCTGTGGTAGAGTCAGCGCCATCATATCGACAGTGACCTCAACGTCGCTTACTTTGATGGAGCAAACTGTGAAGTTTCCGCCCTGATTGTACGTCCCACAGATGAACGTCGCCCTGAACGTTCCCTCCGACAAGGGCCCGACCGGCGTGAATGAGTAACACAGGGATTTTGCGGTACTGTCCGACGGTGTGACCAAAAGAGCACACAGCTTGACCTGATTCGATCGAGTAGACATCAAATCCTGATATCACATTCGAGATCGCAATATGCTTAGCATCTTGAGAGATACTCGCGTCCGCACTGTATCACGCTTGTCAGTGTATTAAACGCCTAGAAGGCCGAATACGCACGTACATCTGTCCAGGGATCGGGATGCAGCTGTTATAATCCCAGGTAGAGGCGTCGAAAAGGCTAATGCGATGGATCAGATTGTATGCATAACACGTTCGACGAAACAACCGCACTGCACGCYGTGGTTCAGATACGTCACCGCTAAGAGAACAMGATCTTGCGAATCCGCGCGAACCAAAYGGAGGCTAGTAACAACAACCTGGAGGAGCCGATTGAATGACGTCTTGGGAGGTCCTGGTAGTTCGGTCTCCTGAACCCATTCTGCGTGAAACCGGGCCTGCGTCAAATTGTTGCGGTCAATTCCATTAATCAACATGCCGTACCTGAGTTWACCTTCTTCCATACTCTCACTTCCTCGTGAGCACCAGACACGAGAAGGCCGCCCAACGTTGTCAGGCATTCAACAGGATATGAATGCCCCCAGAAGCCCGCGACCAGAAGGTCAACCTGAAGGTCGTCAGCAGGTAGAATGAGCATAGATGCATCRATGAGAGCCGTACTTCGGTAATCACAAGCGCCACAATAGTGCCATCTTGCAGGCCGCAGATTACAGTATTTTCGCCAGAGTCTTCCCAAGTGAGAGCTAGGATTGGAACAGTATTAGAAAACACGTGAAGGAGACGAGACTCCGCAGTTTTCCAGATACAAGCCTTGCCATCGAGTCCACCAGAGGCAAGGTAAGTGCCGCAGGCACTGAAAGCAAGCGCGGAGACGCCGGAGCTGTGGCCGCGAGTCAGACGAGCGGTTTCCAAGTACCTGAGGACCATGATCTGTATGCTCAATAGCCTTCAATAGCGCGATGAGAAGCGAGGATTGGGGTACTGGCCCGGGTGCAACAACTGAACAAGCCAACCCCGTCTCGCTTTTGTAGTGCTTTCTGTATTTGCATGCCGGTGAATGGCAACAAGGGCGCAACGCACATTGGATCTTGCTTGTCGCGTGTACAAGGGAAACTGGCATTGTGCCGTGTGTGGAGACAAGGTGGGGCGATAGTCGAACGTCCTCGATTTGTGTTCCTGACAGATCTAGATTGGGTATTTCGGCGGCTGGAGCAATTCTGGGCAACTCGACAATGGACATGTCTTCCCGATCACACCGGATACACTGACAGTAATAGAGATTAAACCGTCCATATTAGTCCACAGTTCTAACGCTAACGTTCTGTCATCAGGTGTGTAATCCACCGCGCTACCAGGCCAGCAGCTTCCTTCGTCCGCGACCAATCGACCTCCCGTATCTTCGGATGCATAAGAGTATCGAATTTATCAGGGTGCCAACGGAGGAGCTCCGCCTTCAGGATTTCTTTGCGAGTCTTGCCGGCGGTACTGCAACGCAAGGGATGAAAGATGAAACCACGAACGCTGTCGAGCGTGATCTCGCCCAGATCTGTGAACTCGTTAGCAAGCACGGGAAAGGGGAACTCATGAAAGCCAACGATGTTGGAGAGGGTTTGATTGGTCTTGAGTTCGCTCCATTTGAGCTCGTACAACTCAAGCACCCTGCGGATATGGTCGTGGGGATCGTGTGACTGTTCTTTCTGCTGACGCTGCGCAAATTCCTCCCGCTGACGACGCTCGGATTCCTCTCGCTGGCGTCGCTCTGACTCTTCCTGCTGACGCCACGCGAACTCCTCCTGCTGACGTCGCGCGAATTCTTCCTGCTGACGTCGCGCGAATTCTTCCTGCTGACTATAACAGTAAGACTCAAACTGAAATACTCACTGGGTAGAACTAGAGGTGAGAATAGAAGGGTGAGGTAAAAGGCTTGTTAGGCCAGAGGTAGTTGAGCTTAGACAATAAGTGGATTAGTCTGAGGGGGGTAGCCCTCAGGCAGGTGGTATATATACATGCAGACCAGTCCCCCTGGGACTGGGGAAAGACCCCTGGTACTCTAGGTTACTAAGCTAATCACCTGACCAGTCTGAGTCAGTCTGAGTCATTGTTACGAATGTACGATAGGTATTGCGTCGTCTCAACGAACTAGTAACATGTCCTAGTACTTACTCTGTACGATACGAGCATGGCGAGCTCTGGGACTCTAACTACGACTGTATATGGCGGATTCTATGGAACAGTCTCGTATTGTCTAGGACTTTCTATGCACAGTCACTTCTGCACAGTGCACAGTCGTTCTGCACAGTGCACAGGCGCTTCTGCGCAGCGCACAGCAGCACTGCCACAGTGTTACTAGGTTCGACTAGCGCTGACTACTACATACCAGAAAGTCCTTGTATACGCTAGAACATTCCATCTACAGGCTGGTGTACATGTATATAAGAGGCGACACCATAGAGCGACCCTCAGCTTTCAGTCTCTTCGCGAATTACGACTTGGTTTACTCGTTACCTCGCTTTCACTGCAAATACTACTACGCGCTTATCTTCAACAAGCTAGGGCTAGTAGCTGAATAGATACAAGCTCTCTATTCATTGACGTCTTAAGGCTTGAGAGTTTAAGAGTCACGCTCGAAAGCGTAACAGTCATCCTGAGTCAGCCTGAGTCAGCCTGAGTCAGTCTGAGTCATCCTGAGTAAGTGCTGAGTCATGTGCTGAGCATGCCCTTTGCCCAGCGAAGATCTGACCAATAGCGTACCCTACATTACTAGGCAAATATCCAGAACATTCCACCTAGGCCTAGAACTGGCTGGAACAGGGTTCCAGCCATAAAACTGTCTAGAACTTATGAGATAACCCCCAAATAGGGAAAAGAGCGAAGAAAACAATGATAACTATTGATATCTGAGTGATAAGGGGATTTGTCCATTAAATAAGTGTCAAATAGGCACTAAATATGTCGAAATAATGGATATCCCCTGTAGATAAGCACCAGAAAGGTCCGGGAAATGTCCCAATTTGTGACACCACCACACCTCCTCTCGGAGGTAAGTCAAAGTTTTCCTATGTCCGAGGTGAGCTAATACTGAATGCGCGTGCCGTAGCACGATCTCGCGAAGTCTACGGGACCCTACTAGTATGTCTGGAATACAGAGCTTCAGCACGCCCTCGTCGTCTTTATAAACCAGACCATCCTTCACAGTAAATTGCGGGAACGCCCCCGGATCCTCGAAGATGTGACGGAAGAAGCTATCTGCAAGGTAGTGGCCGCGAATGGCCTCAGGTAAGATCATTCCTAGCTCGCTAGCCGTCGTCAATAGGCTGCCCTCGTCCGTCGATTCTGCTGACGTCACTCCAGCATTCTCGGGTGTCACTGAAAGCGGCTCCGAGACGGTTTCTGTCCCCGTACTGGTAGGCTCTCCGTCGGTCTCATCTGCCTGAGCTGACTCGTCCAAACCCTCCGGTACGTCGCCTTTGGGACGCCTCTCGGCACCATACTGTTGATGAGCTGACTTTCCAGTGTGTAGAGCCCGGTACATCCCCTCCTGGCGATCCTGCTGAGCCAGACGAGGCGAACGACGCAGTGCGGTGTTCATGACCGCAGCCGCCCCGGTGTATATGGCTCGGACTTGGGGCACTCCGGCACCGTCATCGCCCACATATTCCGACTGTGCCCGCTCGATGCCCGCAGGTTCGTTGCTATAGATTCTTGACAGTGAGTCCGCGAGAACGTTGGTTTCTCCAGGAATGTAGTGCAGGCTAAACTTGAATTCATTCAGAACGTCCATCCATTGATGCTGTCGTGGCGACAGATGCTTCTGTCCCATCAAGAACTCTAACGCCTTGTGGTCGGTACAGATGCGAAAGTGAGTGCCATAGAGCAGCGATCAGAATTGTTTTAACGACTCCACAATGGCTAACAGTTCTTGTTCATGTACAGGGTAGTGCTGCTGCGCCGGATTGAACTTTCCTGACCAGAATGTGACTACGCGCGACATCGCGAGATCGTCGCCTTGACTAATGTAACCACTAGCACCGGTCAGCGACGCGTCCGTCACCAGGTCAATGGTGGGTGCCTCTGCTGAGTAGTCCAAGGCTATCCGGTGATTGTCTCGCCACTGGTGAACCTTTCGCTTAACCTCGTCGAATGCTCGCTGATGCGTCTCATGCCATTTCCAGATTTTGGTGGAGCTCGTCAAAGGAGCTAGTACACCCATTGGGATTCGTATGCCCTCGCAATCAGGGGCCAGGAAACCAACTGCACCCAAGAAGCTGCTAAGCAGCGACTTATTAGTAGGTACTTTCCAGTTCGCTACGGAATCCACCTTGTGTGGGTCCATTGCAATTCCGTGCTCATCAATAACGTGTCCGAGTATTTTCAGACGTGTAGCGAAGAAGTTCATCTTGTCTGCCCCGAGGTAGAATCGTTCTCGTCGAAGAACGTCAAGGACAATGTGTATGTGCTTCATATGATCTTCTATTGTGTCAGAATAGATCACTATATCGTCTAGGTAGACGTCCATGAATACGCCAATGTACGGAGCAAATATATGGTTCATAACCATTTGGTATGTTGTCGGTCCGTTTACATCTCCTTGTTGCAAAACTAGACTAACCATTGTGCCGTCTGGTGTGGTGAAGAGCGTACGGTTGACATGTTCTGGTATCACACGGATCTGTTTGTAGGCGTCTTTCCCATCTATGATACTGCGATACTTATGTTTGACTACATTCCGCAGGATTCCATCAATGTCTGGCAGAGGCGCAGCTAGCTTATGCGTATTCGCATTTTGCTCGCGCTTGTCAACAACTGTGCGTAGGCGAAGAACACCGTCGTCTCGGGCTGGCTTGGGTATCATCAGCATAGGGGAAGCGTTTACTCCCGAGGACATCTGCCATCGTCCCGACGCAAGGTAAGCGGCTTTCTTCTTTTGCCACATGGGTTTTAACGCGTCCGGACACTTAGACGGTCTCCATGAGTATACCTTTGACTCATCTATGAGTGGTATTGAGTGGTTGATTGCGCGCAAAGGAGGTAAGTCCGCAGCTGCTCCGTCCTGGCATAGGTCCGCGGCCTCGCGCTTGAGCTGATCCCGCAACTTGTCTAGCTCATTCTCAAGTAGCTCAGCTGCTGCGGAGAGGATGACAGCGACGTCCTCGCCTTCCATCTCTGTCGGCTCATTGGACCCGACTACAACCCTCGACGGGTTAAGTCCAACCGCGACTTTATGTTGGAAGATGAATGGAGTCCTGAGTATCAGGTCGTAGTTTTCCAGGTTCGCAACGTCAAATCGTCGCTTGCATCCGATTTCCTGGTAAGTGAAGTCTATGCTACAGACCCGATTGATCTTTGACCTTGATCCCTGCACAGCTAGTTGTACCGGTAACTGTTTCTCAAGCACTACCGTCGGAATCTTCAATTGGTCTACAAGCGTAGTGGATATGAAGTCTGCCATGCACCCGGTGTCCAGTAAAGCTCGCGCGCGATGTCCGTTGACCGTTACTGACACTACAATAGGCATAGGTGCCTTCCGGGTGCTGTCCTTGGGTCGCATCGTGTTGCGTTCAATGGCCGGGACAGCATTTGATGGGACCTCCGCCGTTTTGCTCTTACGGCCTCGGGGCTTTCGCATGGTCACTGCACCCACCATCAGCCTCATGCAACGGCGTCGCCTCCGTTCCTGAGTCCGAAACCACTGCCAGATCTCGTCCGCAGTGTATCCGTCCAACAGAACCCGTGATACGGCGGTGGAATCAAAACTCGGGTCGCAGAGCTCTTGGTACGTAAAGACATGCTCATCTTCGTGCAGTACGGTCGTGGCTACATATCCTTCTGGGCAGGTTTCGATCTGAATCAGCCCGTCTTGATTAGGGAGCGATGGATAGTCCACTCGCAAGGTTGCTGCGACATGTGCCCTCAGCCAGTACAGAGGACAATGGTCCCTGTCCTGGTCGTCGCATCGAGGGAATCCCGTCCCGTATTCAGGCGGCGCAGTAACCTCAATCCAAGCATTCCATTCTTGTTGTAAGATATCAGGTACTCCCCAGCTTGGATCCTCCAGTTGGCTACGACTGACTACATACTCCTCAGGCAAGCCAATGAACGCGAGGTGATCTGTGATCAAGAAGAGATCCTCTCCCCCATGTCTCTCAACCTCAAATTGTTCCGACGGCTCAAGACCTGCTTCTATCGCTGTCTGAGGGTCGTAGTACGATGTAAACAATGACTGTATATATTCTATGCAATCCAGCTCATGTGCACGAGTCCACTCGCCCTCCTGACCTCCTTCTAGTGTTTCAGGGCCTGTATTGAACGTCACAGCACCGGAGAAGAGTGTGTCCCCGTGTGTACGTCTAGCGCGTTCAGCTAGCTTCTCTAGGGACTCGAAGTTGACAGCTCCAGCTTGAAGACCGACCCCGGAGGGTGCTTTAGCCGTCTTCCGAGCTGGACAATTGCTGCTCTGATGCCCTGTCTCCCGGCAGTTAAAGCAGCGGCCCTCTGCCCGAAGCTGATCGCGTTCTTCGCGTGACAGGGTATTAGAATGTCCTCCCTCACGTCGAGGACGCTTAGGTGCGTTAGTATGTGTTCGCTTTGTGTCGGACTGTCCAGATCGGTCTGTCCGTGGCCTATTCTTTGCGAACGCGCCCTCCCGCTGATTCTTGTCAGGTTGGTATGCTTCTGGTCCCTCTACTCGCGAGTCAAAGCGGCCCCATTTGCGCCCCGGGACTTTCCCCGTGAAGGAGCGTTCTTCGTGTCGTGCTTCGGTGTAAGCATCCTCCTTTCGTACTGCGTATTTAACGAGCTTATCCAGCTTCGTCTTCTCAGGATTCAGCCCTTTCTCAATCAGATAAACCCGTAGGTGAGTATTCAGGCCTTTCCAGAAGATTTGTACTAACTGGAAGTCCGTTACATGAGGGAATCGCACTGCCAGCTGCTGGATATCACGGACAAAGTCGCGTACACGGTTCTTCCCTTGGTAGGAACGCTCTAAATGAGCACGTAGTCGCGCCTTGTAGTCCGATGGGAAACAATAATCAAACAGAGCTTCATAGAGCTTTTTGACTGTCCATTCAGATTGTCTCGTTGAGACATGACGCATGAAGAACTTGCCGGCCTCTCCTTTCATGAATTGAATCATGAGCTTGATTACTACGCGATCTGGAAGCTCGTTGAGCTCGGCCCAGGTATCTACTTCGTATGTCCATTGGTCAAACAGATCGAGGTCCGCTGTGCCATCCCAGACGAACATCAGGAAAAACCTCACATGGCAATAATCCCAATTTGCTCCTAATTTCTGCTTACTAGGGGCTATTTTCCGAGATTAGTGAATTAGAACTTATCCACTATGTGGGTATCTAATAAGTGCTGTAAGGTCCGATTAGTAGCCTTGTCTGTGGAGTAGTTCTTATTGTACCCCAATTGCCTCAGGATTACTCCAAAGCACACGTGCCAGTATACGGTCAAATCACGCATAGAGTTTGCATAATTATACGAAATTTATTGTAGTTCCGGAAACATCAGGTGTACGCAGACAAAGGAGAGCTAAGTACCGGTCATTGCAATCGCGCAA
>JAPEVG010000693.1:0-12252 GCA_029747595.1 Trametes cubensis
CGCAATCTCCCAGAATCCTCTTGTAGATTGCCAATCGGCTCCAGGATTGCCCAGGATTGCGGGCAACTCGCAAGCGCTCGCGAGCTGTCGGGCGCTCGTAATCCCAGCAATCCACGGCGGGCTGTTTCGGTTTTTGGTGATGCAACAGTCCAATGCTGTGCACTTGATCAACTTGATTTGAATCTCACTGCGGCTCGCTGACGCGTCTGGTAACTTGGAGTCCGATACCTCGATGACCCGCATGCAGCGCTGCGGCTCGGCACCCTTATACTTACTACATCGTGTCCCCACGTTCTCGACGCTAAGCTCAGGCTGTTCTTTCTTTGTATAACGATCAACGAATCACATGGAGGTGAACATAACCTCGCGCGATCCGCTTCATGCAAGATCCTGGCAACAAATCACTTCTGCGTCGGTCTTCGAGAAGGGGGAGTCTTCCGAAGACATTCGTCGGGACATCTGCTTGCTCACCACGATGATGGCCATTCACAACGCTGAGCCTACGATATCCACTACCGGCACGGACCGGGAGGATATCGATTGCCATACCGGGCAATTACAGCGTTTATGCCACATCTCTACCCTTCTCGACATTGGCGGGCGTTGCAATGAAGCCATGGGGGCAGCAAATATCACGTTTGCGCAGATGGAGACCGAATGCGCTACTTTGGTCTGTGCTTACACCGAACGGTTGAACGTACCGCGAGAACAGACGGAGCCCAAGGCATACGAGGAGATCGTCCCTATCGAAGGCCGTGGCCAACAGTTATTAGAGAACTGGTTTGAGGCCCGGGGAAGGTGCATATGACAACATGGTGCATCTCAGTGAACAATTTGCTGAAGCCTGCATCTTCCTCATTCTACAGCGACGTTGACACTGTCCACGCGGACCAGCATTTGATCGACGTCGTCGCAATCATGCACTACTTACGCAGCATCACCGACCCTATAGCGCTTTCAGCCAACACATTTGCTTTGTCCAAGTTCATAACTTGTCGGGCGCGATATCAGCTGGCATCTCGCCTCCGCTCCCTCTTTGGTACGAAGCTTTGGACAGAGAACCCTCTGACGATCGTGAAGGAATGGTTCAGCGATGTCGAACCGAGCGTCCACGCTGAGCCCCGTTATCTCGCCGTCAACTCCCAGGCCGAACCATTGTTCGCTCGTTATGATCTGTTTCCAAGTCCAGCCGGACGCGGGATTCCCCTCGCATTGGCCAACGTCCTCCAATGGGTGGCTGCACTGGAGGGGATCATAGATGAGCTGAGGATGCAATTTCCCAGATCTGTCTTAAACGCCGATGCTCAGAACAAGTTGGAGCCATGGCCCATTCAGGAACGTGATGTCGTAAAGATCGTTCTTGCGTCACTTCGTTTGGAACACCTCTTGAATACCTCCTTTCTCTGGGGCTTAGAGGATCTCAAGCCAGGGCTAGCCGCTAAGCTCCGAGGGAGCCATTTAAATGCTCGAGGTAGGCCACCCAATACTGCTGTCGCGTTACTACGTTGACGTCGCATATACTAGGCAGAAGGACTTCGGTCCTAGAAGCATCTACAGGTTAGTTCGATGTGGCCATTGTTGCCACTTAGTTTGACATATACCTATACTATCAGAAGTTGAGCAGGATGGTGAGGCCCCCCCCCCCCCCCCCCGCCGATGATGTTGACGATGGTAGGCTTTCGCCGGGTTTGTCACTGTGGTCTTTCTAAGCTGATGCTTGTACCACTACAAGCTTCGAGCGTCATCGAAGATCATGAAAATGGCGTCCAACATCTGCAGCGTTTTCTCCGGAGCATTGTTGCGTGGCACGCAGCCTGCTATGCTCTCACGGGCAGCGAGAGTATCAAGCAGCCACTCCGAGTCTTCAAGTACACCAGTTCGCCGCAGCTTGGACTTGTCGAGGCACATGTGCAGGCCTTTGTGAACAGCTATCTCCAGTGTTTGGACCAGCATTACGACGTTGGCGCCACTCGCACCGCACTTGAACAACGCTTTCGGTACGCCTTAGAAAAAGGGAAAGGAAAACATGCGTCGTTTTCAGAGGCTGCCCTGTCAAGGAGTAAGCTGCACGCCGAAGCTTCCCTGATGGCGCTGGCCCACTCCACTTCGCATACCCCAAATGCAAGATTACCCAGGAGCGTATTCACCGTGAGTACCACGCCGCCTCTTCGTATGGTCAGTGTTGATTTGCTCCTAGTCTCCTGCCGTCATACACGTCAGCGGCAAGTGCTGCTGGTGTTGCGACGCCTTGGCCAAAGTTTTGCAGAGCGAAATATCCCACAGATTCGTCCTACCTGAGACACACGCTACTATCCTACCCTGGGTCCCACCGTCGGGGATTCCGGTCTCCATCCTGAAGACGATCCGGAACGACCTCTTTGACATCTTCAATATGTGGATCTGCACCAATCCAGTCATCATCCCGTCCTCATAACCGCCTCTAACTTCCAAAGGGATGAGCTCAGTTGGGTGCATGCGGAGAGCGAAGAGCAGAGGGAAGGAAATGTGTAAAACCACGGGAATACCTCTCAATTTGTGCAAATCAATGCAGCCTGCCAGGATCGATTGTTCCGCGATGAGAGTTTGTGATCCTACTTGTGAGAGGATCGGGCTCCCTCACGTGCTATACATCCTATGAAGAGCTTGACATAGCAGATGCGAGTATACAGTGAGCTCAGGCATGGCACTACAATAAGTTATCCTACTTCCCGATCCTGGGTCCCCGATCTCCAGACCACAACCTTCATAACAATCCCAGTACACTTACAGTCCATCCTGTCTGTCCATCAATGCGCATTTCCGTTCCCCTGACCTAACTGCGAGTCTCCGGCAGGCACAATCTGTGTCTCCACAAGGGCGCTCTGCAGCGCAGCGCCAGTATCGTCGATAGAGTGCAGGAAGCGTAAGATTTCCCTACACAGCTGCCAGTCTTGTGCGGCGACGGCGCTCCGGAGCAGCCGTATCGCGTCGCCGTTCATGCCATCTAGCTGCTCCAGCCCGTGTAAGACCAGCAGGTACGAGCCTGCGGTTTTGAGCCTACCTGAGCCCAAGCAGGACTGTGGCCGATGTGTGAGCGTGCTAAGATGATTCAGTGCGCAGAGAGCGGCGCGTACCTCGAATAGTATCTTGGGGTTGCCAACGATGTCGAACAGCCGCGGCCACCTCGTCATCTCGATCTTCCTCGCGCAGCCTACGACGACGTCCAGAGCGTCGTCGAAGTGGTCCAGGAACTCTATCGTGGCAGGAAGGAGTCCCTGCTCCTTCGAGTCCTCGGATTTCTCAGCAGCTTCTATCGCCTCTGCGTCCTCCTCCACAACGGTGTGTAGAAGAATCTCGAGGGCGTGGGCGAAATAGACGAGGTGTTGATAGTGCGACGCGAACGTGACCGCCTCCTTGGTCTGCGCATTCACTAGATGGAACAGCAGGATGTGGTGGAGGAAGAGGTGAGACTGCAGGACAGGTTAGGTACAGACAGCAGCGATGTGAAAGCAAGGTGCTTACGCTAGTAACATGCCGGAACATTGTGAACGAGAGGTTCGTCCTCGTCGCGGCCTCGACTTCGACTCCAATAATGATACCCTTGTCCATTAATACAGCTACACCTGGATTAGCGTTCCGCTAATCCTCACTGGTGACATACGGCGACTCACAAAGCGGATAGAAATCGAGCGGGATGTTCACGCTCTCCTTCACGCTGTCTGCTAGTACGTGCCCGCCTTCACCTTCTGCGGGGGTTGACGCAGACTCGATCGCCAACGCGTTCAGCCACACGCGGATGCCTTGGCCATCGTAGCCCCACAATGAGTTCTCTAGAGTCCCGATGCCTCGCAGGTGGATCCAGCAGAACTCGATGCGGTCCGCGAGGATTTGCATGTCGTATCTGACCTCGCCTTCTTCCGACTGCCGTTATAATCAGACTCGAGTCCGCGGTGTCTGCAAGGGGTACGTACCTTTCGCGGCCGCAGTAGTACTAGCTTCCCGCCAACAATCATCAAGACCGTCGCGACAGCAAGGTCGTCTGCAGGGTCTCCCAGCTCTACAACAACTGTTGAATTCTTCAAACGCATCATAAGCTCACGCCAACGTACGTTTCTGGGCGCTGGGAATCATCCAACTCAGCGCTCTGACCGCGTTCGGGACGGCGATCACGCCGTTGAAGGTGATGCTGCCGCAGAGGTGGAGCTTGATCGAGTCCGCGGTGGGTATAATCAGGTAGTGGTATAGGGTGTTGTCCGCCGTATAGACCAGCAGGGAGTTGTCCACAAGCGAGAGTATCACGACGGGAGAGGGCACCATCTCGCGGTGCAGCACATTCTGGTTGCTGAGCTCGAGGTCGCGCGAATACAGGCGAACCTAGCAATCGCGCATCTGTCACCTGCTTCGATGAGCTAGAAGAACGTAGTCGAGGCAGCGTACCTGGTACGCTCCAGCGACCTCAACCGCGGCGATGAGCACGTGGTGGAACCACAGCAGACCGCCCTTGACGGTGAACGCCTGCTCCTGGAGCTCGTCCGCGAACATCTTCCACCGGCCAGACGTCGAGCTGTAGTGCACGAGGCCGCGGCGCCCGGCGATGGCAATGAGCCGCCCGTCCGCGCTGAGGGACGAGTACCGGATTGGCCAGTTCGCGGACATGTACGACTGCGGGACCTTGACGTGCTGCCACACGTCCGCCTCGGGGTTTATGACGCTCATGTCGGGCTGGTCCGCGCCGCGGTAGACGAGCACGCGGTCGTCCATCTGGAGGAAGGCGTATTGAGTGTTGTCCTGCGATTGAATGTGTCAATATGATATTCTGTCTCTGTCTGTAGGCTGCACACGAGATACTCACAGGAGAATGCTGCCCGGTCGTTGCACTCTTTGCAAAGGGTAGGACAAACAGTTGGCCGTCGGCCTCTGTGGATGACGTTGGATCAGAGCTTGGCTATAGGTGACAAAGGGACGCACTATTGGGCGACGACTGAGCCAGCATCACGAGCTCGAAATTCCCCGGAGCCCAAAACTATGTTTGAAGCGCGATGAGAGAAAGGAAGGATGCGCATAGAGAACAGGTACTCACCAGGCTCCTGACCCCATACATGAACGCATCTTGGAACCTATCCCGAGGAAAAGTTCGTCACTACTGACGCACGCTGTTCAGCCCATCCACTTGCCTCTCCTCATCGACTTCGTACTCGACGCCAAAGCCCCATGCGAGACACCGCCCGCCGACGCTCCAGATCGCCCAGCCTTTCTCCCACCCGACGGCGAGCACGTACCCGTCAGAGCTCCACTCCATCGTACACACGGAGCCCGTCCCGTCCCTTGCGTACATGTTCGGGATCTGCAGCACCTGTGGCTTGGGCATGACCCCGTCCACGGATGGGAAGCTCGTAAACTCAACCGTCCCACTGAAATAGAGCAAGACACATCAGCCTTTGTCAGCTTCCTACCCACAAGCCCGCTCGCGCATGTCATGGAGTGACCAGAAGACTTGCCTGTACGTGCCGACGGCTAGCATCGAGAACTTGGGATTGAGCGCGACGACCATCGCGCGCCGCGGCTCCGCGTACGTATACTTCGCGACGTCTCCAGGATCGACATGCTTGCGCTTCTGCACCCAGCGCGGCGGGTCGACGCGATGCACGCACGTCCCATGCCACGCGAGGGGCCGGACGGAGCTCGTGCTGTCCGATGACTGTCTCCCTGGCGAGAGGTGTCCGAGCTGTTCGAGTGCGGGCAAAGGATGAGGAAANGGGGGAAGAGGGACGAGAACGGTCGGAATAGGTTCACCTGAGCTCGCTCGTCGTCGCCCGTGCTTACCTCGGATGCGCTGGGCCCGATGTTCTGCTCCTGGTAGAGCTGGACGAGGTACGCACGGCCGTCCGAGGTGATCCAGGTCTCGAAGCCCGTCTGGCGGTGGTAAGAGATCTGGCATACGGTTACTGGTGCGAACCTGGTCAACTAGACCGTTTACGTCGCGCAATATACGAGACCGTACCATCAGAGTCCACAAGCCACGGCAGTTCTTCCTCGTTGACCTCCCAAGTGTCGTACCCTCCTCCGGTCGCGCCCTCGCCTCCCTCGCCAAGCGTATTCGGCCACGGGACACGCTGGATCGCCGGCGGGTTGCACGTCGAGAACAATATGTATTCCCTGCGCGGGGAAACGCTACGGCCAAGTAGACACGCATATAGCCACGCTCTTCACCCTGATGGACGACACGACCAACGCACCTCAACAGAGAGCCTTCTATGCGTATCACGCCCTCCAGGTGTAGGCTCAGCGACTGGAGCGGGAGCGCCTCCCCCGCGCCGGGCAGGAAATGTCGCGCTGCGATGGCGGCGGATCGGGCCCAGGCCGGTGCTCGAGATGGGAGCGCCGCTCGTCGTCCCGTTCCCGTTCCCGCCCGCGCCGAGCGGGAGCTCGGACGGGTAGAGCGTGGCGTGGTCGAACGTGAGCTTGTGGCTCGGCGCGGAGATGGACGTGACGTATTCGCCGAGGCCGCCCGTGGTGTGGTAGGACGCGTCGAGGCGCGCCGCGTGCGAGAGGTGGAGGCCGCTCGCCGTCGAGAACGCCGATGCAGGGGGGCTGCTGTGGTGGGGGAGGGAGGAAGGGATGGTGGCCCATTGCGAGTCGGGCGAGTGTTGTTGCTGACTCGTCGCGGTCAAGTAGGGGCTCGTCTCGGGGGACGNCGCGGAGCATGTTGCCCGTGTTGTCGTAGAATATGCTCTGAGCCTGGCCGCGCTCGGCCGCACCGTCAGACGCGGACGTCGCCGCGCCCGTGAGTGAGACCGCGCCGGTGGTCGTAAGGAGGCCCTCTTCGTCGCCCTGGACTTCATGCACCTGCCCGCGCACCTCGACCTCGCACATCTGCACGCTCGTGATCCCGCCGACGCCCGGCAAGTACCCCTCAATGTCGTCCTCCAGCTCGTCCTCCGCGTCCGCATCCGCGCCGTCCGGCACGCCCACCGCCATGCCCATGCCCACATTCATGCCCATCGCGCTGCTCATCTCCGCCGCAGCGGCCGCGGCCGCCTCGCGGCGCTCGTGCGTGCGCACGTGCTGTGCGAGGTTGTCCGAGCGCGAGAACCGCTTCGGGCAGCGGTCGCACGGGAAGGGCCGCTCGAGCGTGTGCGTGCGGAGGTGCCGCCGGAGGTGCTCCATGCGCTTGAACATGCGCCCGCACGAGAAGAGCGGGCAGACGAACGCCTTCGTGCGCGGGCCCGCGTCGCCGAGGGTGCCCATGCCCATCCCGACGCTGCCGAGGCCCATGTCCATCTCGAGGTCGAGGTCGACCCCGGCGGTAAGCCCGGAGGAAGACGAGGAAGAGCCCGAGGGACCGGCGGTGGGGGGCACCCATCCGGTCGTGATCGGCTGTCCGACTGAGGCAGGGAGGCCGTAGGGGTCTGTGAGCGCGCGCGAGTGGGGGGAAGGATGCGTGAAGTCGACGATGGGGAACGTGTGTCGTTGCTCGAGGTGGGGACGTTGCGAATGGCCGTATTGCTGTGGCAGCTGCTGCTGCTGTCCAGCCGCGAAGNTCGCCCCCGTACACCATATCGTACCCGCCCGACTGAGAGGACGAGGCAGCCGAGCTCGAGCCCGCGACGCCAGGACCGGAGAGGCCAGAGAGGAACGGGAGCTTGCCCTGGACAGCGCCCTGGACCGCGGCTGCGGCGAACTCGTCCATCGCGCGGCGCTGGCGCTCCTTCTGAGATACAACGAGGTCCGGGTTCGCGCCAAACTCCGCGCGCGCCCCGGCCGCGAACATGTCGCTCGCGCTCAGCCGCATCGTGTCCCGCCCGAACCTGTCCAGGTGCGGCTCGCGGTACGCGCCGCCGAGCGCAGCGTACGCTCCGCCGCTCCCGCTCGACCCTCCGCCACCGCCGTTGACGCCTGGGAACTCGCCCCCGTCGTAGCCGAACGCGCCGGGATGGCCCATCGCGGCTGCCGAGGACATCTCAGCGCCGGACGCGCCGCCCGCGGGCGGGGACTTGCGGCCCTTGGGTACCTTCTTGCGGCGCTGCTTGTACGTCGGCGAGCCCTCGAAGAGGGAGAACATCGGGAAGAAGGGCGAGTGCGGCCCGTTGAGCGCGCTGGGCTTCTTCTTCTTTCCGCCGCTGCCGCCGCTCTTCTCCTTGCCCGCCGCGCTCGAGCTGTCGTCCGCGTCGTCCGCATCGCTGCTCGCAGAGTGCTCACCCTCGCTGGCAGCGACCGAGCGCGCACGGCCCTCGTCGCTGTCCTCCGCGTCGCCGCCGCTTCCGCCGCCCGACACAGACGCATCGGCATCGTCGGTCGCACGGCGGACGGCCGCCTCGAGCTCACCCTCGCCTTCACGCGTGCCGTGCGCCTTGGAGAACTGCTCGTACAGCGAGCGCTTGGGGTCGTACGTGAACGAGAGCGCAGGCTCGCCGACGACGACCGTCGTCGGCTCGAGGCCCATCTTCTCGCGCTTGAGGTCGCGCTCGAGCGCATCGAGGAAGAGCCGGTCGTGCGGCACGGAGAACCTGTGCGGAGAGAGATGGGTGGTCAGCGCTCATGTTCCGGATCGGATTCGGGCGGCGGAGGCGGAGACGGAGGTGGAGAAGGTAATAGAGCATGAGAAGACGCGCGAAGGTTGTGCGAATGCGTTCGGATGCGCAGATGGGGAGATGGAAAGATGCGCGCGCGGAAAGATGGGAGGATGAATGAATGAGGAGATGTGGTGATGCTGATGATGTGCGGATGATCACGACGCGCACGACGCACGACGCACATCCCCCATCCACGACTCGACGAGAGTCCGAATCAGCGAATCAAGAAAGAAAGAAAGAAAGAAATCATCGGGATGGGTGCGCAGCCAGCGAAACTCGTCGACGACGGAGCGGAGCGAAGCACAAGAAAGAAGGACGGAAACTGGCAAGACGACGACAACGACGAAGGGGCGCGCAAGAATGGAAGTCACAGACAACTCAACGGCATCCAGCCGTCCGCCGCGACTGAACTGCGAAGCCCGAAGCCCGTCAGCGAAGACAACGCGGACGACCGATCGTGTCCCTCCGTCCGTCCGTCCACGCCGCGCCACGCCACGCAAGTCCACCTCCCGCACCGCGCGCTCATACAGAAAAACTGCGCGAAGGCGAACGAAGCAGAAGCCCACGAGACACCAGCCGCCCACCCGCGCGGGNCGGTGCGAAAAGCAGCACGAACCGGGGGGGGGCATCATCCCAGATCCATATCCAAAAACCAAAAAGAAGCGGATACGGGATGCGCGGAGATGCGGAGATACGGAGGGCACAGCCGGGGAAGGGGCACCAAGGGGGCGTAGCTGAGCTGCATGAACCAGGAGAACCCAAGCAAGCGCCTCGGGCCCCATGCCATTGCTACGGGCTAGTGGTGGTGGATCACGGCAGCGGCCCTAGTGTTGGTGGTGGTGTTGGTGGTGATGATGATGGCGAAGATGGAGGCGATGGAGGCGATGGGGCTGTAGAGCTAGAGTCCGGGAATGATGGAGGAGGAAGGGAGAAGGGAGAAGGGGGAGAGTGGGGAGAGTGGGAGGCGGTGCCAATGCCGGCGCGGGCGCTGTCGACTGGGCTTGCGCCACGGAGAGCGCGGCGCAGGTTCGGAGCTCGTGACCGAGGTCGCAGGAATAGACAGACGAGCAGGATAGGACGGCGAACGCTAGAGCGAAGAGCAAAAACGAAAAACGAAAAACGAAAAACGACGAGATGCAAAGGATAGAGCACGCGCGCGAGAGAGAGAAATAGAGAGGGCAAGGAAAACGCGACTCACCAGTAGAACACCTTCTGTTTCTTCTGCGTCCGGATGCACTGGTACTTGAACAGCAGGTCCAAGAACGGCGACTGCACAAAATAGGACCGCAAAACGTCGTCAGCAATCGTACTCGTACTCCTCCAAAATGTGATAGCAACAAGTGCAAAATGCAGTTAGAGAGATCAGATAACGCTCTCCATCCAGATGGAGGCCCAACCCCCCGAGCACGGAGGAACGGACACTCGGACACTCGGAAGGAATAACGAGATCCCACCCAACACCACACTCAATACCGCAGAGAGAGAGGGGCACATGCCCTCGATGGCGGCAAGACCAAGGAAGGCTCAGCGCGTTAATCCCCGCGCGATCGGAACGCCCATGANGTCTCCCCCNTCACCCGCTCGCACACTCGTTGCCGGCCTGAGCGGACTGAGCGGGGTGGGTCCCGGTGAGGGCACGGGTGGTTGGGCAAGGGGGTTGAAGGGGAGGGGGGATCGCGCATATGGCGCGCGAGGACGCAGAGGGCGTGCGCGACGGCGGGTCGCGTCCCGCAAATCCCAACCCTCGTCCAACCAACAACGCAAAGAACCCAACGCAAACCAAAAACCTCAACTAAACCCAAAAGCAAAGCTCACCTTCGGCTCCTCCAAACACGCATCCACGCCCGGCTTCAAATTCCTCAAGTCGCTAAACACGCCCTCCTCAAACTTCTTCATGTTCCTCACCGGCCGCCCGAACGCCTCGAACCGGAACACGAGCGCGCGCACGATGTCCGTCCCCGTGATGTGGTACAGCCCGCCCCAGAGCACGCACGAGACGTACTCCTGGTTCGGGAGGAGGAAGCGGTTGAGTGCGGGGTGCGCGCTGTGCGGGTGCCCTGCGGGCGCCGTGTGCGGGTTCTGGCTCGCTGCGGCGAGGTGGGCAGCGGCCGCGGACACGGACGCGAGCTGGGGGAGCACCCCGCCCGCGCCGCCCATCGTAAAGTGGCCCAAGCCGACGTTCGCGAGCATGACCGGGTCCGGCGCGCCGCCCCCAGCTGCTGCTGCTGCGTTCCAGCGGGACGGCGCGGTCGCGAGGAAGAACTTGAGGCGGTCGAGGTGCGCGAGCAGCTCGCGCTCCTGCAGCGTCAGCGCGCGGCTCAGCCCGCCGTACGGGCCGGGGTTGTCGGTGAGCGCGTCCGCGATGGATTGCTGCTGCTGCCCTTGGCCTTGACCTTGGCTGTGGCTGTGGGATTGCTGCTGCTGATGGTTGGCGTGAGCGTGGGTGAGGGAGAGGGAGAGAGAATCGTCGAGGTGCTCCGCGAACGACGCCGGGCCCGAGCCCGGACGAGACGGGTGCGCAGTCTGCTCCTCGGGCTCGTGCTCGTGCGGCGCAGGGGTCGCCGTCTGGATCTGGAGGGCCGGCCCCGGGCTGCCTCCATGTCCACTCTGCTGCTGCTGCTGCTGGGTGGGGTGGGGGTGCCGCTGCTGCGAGTGCGACGAGTGCGAAGAGGGGTGGGGGTGGTACTGCTGCGCGTAGTCGTACTCGTACTCGTATTCATACCCCGACATCTTCTGCGCGTGTGAGTGAGGGAAGTGGCTGGACGCAGACGAGCGGGAGGACGACGCCGAGAACGCCGATGCCGACGTCGACGAAGACAGGGAGGAAGACGACGACGAAGAGGCGGACGACGACGACGCAGGGGGGAACGCGTGCGCGTGCGCGTGCGAGTGCGCGTCGACCTGCATCGAGAACTGGTTCTGCGCGGCGTACCCCGCCACGGCCGGGTGTTGCTGCTGTTGCTGCGAGTGCTGCTGCTGCGAGTGCTGGTGCTGTTGGTGCTGGTGCTGATGGGAGGCGGAGACTAGGCTGTCCATGATTATAACGCTCGTGCTCGTATGGGTGTGAGTGTGGTGTACTGTCGAGTGTGTGTCGATGAGTCGATGTGCAGATGGGACGGTCGTGAAAGACGATGCTCGGCAAGACGAGGCGAGACGAGGTGGAGGTGGTAGTGGCGATGCTTTAGGCGAGATACACTGGTACACTAGCGCGTGCGAGCGGTAGGGGCTGCGTGCGGGAGGAGGAGAAAGTGATGGGATGGTGGGATGGGAGGGACGGGTGCGGGTTCGNTCCGCGTGCCTATTATATAACTGCAGGCGCGCGCGCAAGCGGGAACGGGAGAGGGCAAGAGAGAAAGGGCAAGGGTCGGCGGATGGAGCGGATATCCCACGGGCGTTTTCGAGCGTTTGGGCGTATGGGCGTACCGTACCGCACCGTCCCAAGGCGCGTCGGACAAATCCCAGCACGCGCACGGGTGACAGAGCACGCCCGACCGAATTGGAAGGCGCGCCGAAGCACAGGTCCCGCACCGAGACCGACGCGGACAGGGGCCGTGCGCGCACGGGCACGGGGTGGATTANTGGATATTGGATTATGGATATTGGATAATGGGGATGGGGATTGGGCAAAAAGGGAAAGGGAGGAGTGAGGGAGAAAGAGAAAGAGAGACAGTCAGCGAGCGTGATCGGGGGCGACGGGGAC
>JAPEVG010000694.1:0-12229 GCA_029747595.1 Trametes cubensis
GAAGAAGTCAGGTTAGAGAGCGGACCGGAGCGAATCGAGACGTACATCCGTGATGTGCAGGCAATGGCAGGCCACGTCTCCTCTCTTCTCGATGAGGTTACTGGAACGTTTCGCCCACAATAGCATTCGCTAACGCTCGCTGTGGCAGGCGATGGACATCCTGGACCAAGAGGCGGACGAAGACGAAGTCTTGCGCGAGGGTCATCATGCCATAGAGCGCCCGCCGTCTCTGGAAGCGAACAAGGACCTCATCGCGAAGGAGAAGCAATACCGCGCCGTCCTGGAGCAGGCGAGGGAGAGCGATGCCCACGTTCGCACAAAGTGGGAGGACTGGGAAGACTCCATCGTGCAGCTGACCTGGTCGGAGGTAAGTCTCGCACATCGCGTTTGTCGTGGCGATGATCAACTCCTCGGGTCTGTGCAGGCCGACTTAGAGCGCTCCGTGCCTTCTTCGACGGTGTCGTGGGGAGAGCGCTCGGGATCGATCGATCCGACACGAGTACACGCCCGTGCCCTTCGCGCGCTTCTGGAACAGCTCGACGACCTCTCAAAGACCAGAGCCGAAATCGTTGCCAGGGTCGACCGGTTGGCTTCTTCGGATGACATCACTCAGCGCATAGCCAAGGCGGCGTCTGCTATGGAACAGTGGGTGAACGTTCAGCCCGCCATGTTCGAAGACGTCTTGGACGAGGAGCTATGCAAGTATGACAAATATCGTGTGCAGCTCGAAGAGAATGGTCAGAAGCAGGACGAGATACTGGATACGGTCAAGGTACACCTTTTTGCCAGTGTGGTCCACATCGACTCGGATGCTGACATGCGACGATCATGCCCTCAGGAACGCCATGCACAGTTTGTTCGATCGCGGAAAGAGGACGGCGTAGTGAAGGAGCGGGAACACGCCCTGCAGTCACTGGACCTCGCCTACCACAAATATAGAGAGATACTTCGGAATTTGGAGGAAGGGCAGAAGGTGCGGCTCATCACCGGCAATGTTCCCATGGTATACGCTGATCCGACCACATCGCCGCCAAAGTTCTACAACGACTTCTCTGCTATTCTGTCTGAATTCAGGGCTTTGTGCAAAGACTTCGCTGCAGCACGGAGGGATGAGGCCAGGTGCGTTTTGTTCATCGTCATTCACGGCCGCTTATGGCTTAGCTTGGCCGTCATTGTTACGTTAGCGCGCTGGCGCACAGGATGGGAGAATTGACCCTTTCAAATCGTGCGGCTGTCGAGAAGCAGGCTGAACAGCCCTCCGCTGATGAACAACCCGAAGCACCGGCCTTGGGCCCTGATATCAGCACAGGGAGGACCACAACGCACGAAGTCTGCAGCGAACCGGCTCAAAAGCTCCGAGCCGCGCTCGACCTCCCCCCTCCTGATTCCGATGAATGGGAAACAATGGATCTTCCATCTGCCCCCGCCCCAAGCACGCCTCGCAGGGTTCAACCGGCGCGCAAGGTGGGACGTTCGGCACAAAAGGGCAGGTAGGTAACGCCTTGTATGATGATCAATAAACGTTGTAGCATAGCAAGTGAAGAGCAACAATGGGCATCGCATAATTGAGCGGCTGTAAAAGACCACACGTTGCCGAGCAGTCACGACGGGTCAACGGGAGCAAAACGAACTCCATGTTCCCATCGGGTCTAGGTAAGTGATCGCCCATTGCCCGACACTCGGACTATTGCTTGATCGTAGGGTGGTCGTATGTGGTAGCTACCGTGAGAGTTCCCAATGACTTACCAGGCATGGCAATGAAGTCCACGGCCTACAAACGTAACGGTGACATTTGGGATTGTATAGCCCGGCATTCGTGGATGGTCCACGCCAAAAAGCTGTCGCACATGCGGCCCGAGCTTGCTCTGACAGCGATTCATGTGACGCACGATAAAGTTGTGCTGCGGTAGCTTCCGCATTGAACTCGTACTACTATATCTTTCAGACCGGCGAGTATCAACGCTACGATGCGGGCATATCAAGACTGACGTTGTGCGGTCTGATACCCTTAGACAACGCCCCCGTTCCAAGGTATGCGAGATCAAAAGTCTTTTGTTAGCAGTGTTCGGCAATACTAACACATTCCAGCTTCGTCGTAGCACTCAACTCCCAATCTGCCATTTTGATGGATCACAGTCGCCGCACTTTCTCTGGTGAGGACAGGGAGGAGAACGCTCTGATACCGTTCCAAATACCCACCGGCGAAGATGCGTTCGAGTCCTCTCCCGCTGCAAGGTCCTTGAATGCTCCTGCGCCTTCGGTATACGCCCCTCCTGCCGCCCTTGGGGGCCCAGCCCCACCGCCCAACGGCGTTCGCATCACCCTGGATGACGAGATGAAGTTCCCCTCTTTCCAGGCTGGCCTCCCGGTCGCATACGATGCAGACGGGCGAAGCCCTGTGTACTTAGGGAGCGCCTACATCAAGAACGGTTTACACCCGTGCAAGCTCGCGCCTGCGTTGAACCCACCCGTACGTGTTGGTTACGATGGAAGGGAGATCGCACACCGGGGAAGGTACGAGCTCCTTCCCTTCGATCCTAACCGTATGGAGTGGGTCCCGTCCTCGCACGGGCGCATACCCTACGGACGTCGCCCTGTGGAAGGCGGCTACGAGGAAACTGGAGAAAAGCTATACCATGCGATTGCAACTGTAGCTCGCGTGAGGGTTCCAGGGAAGGCCGGGGTCCATCTTGTACGTACCATTGCTTGTGCCAAGGCAATACATAACGCTGAACTTTGAATCCGCCGACTGTGTCGTTTATCGCTTGTAGACTACTGGCGCTCATGTGCCTTTCGATCAGCGGGAACACGACGTAGCCCAGTTTGAGATCCTGTGAGTTGGGTTCAAGTTGGCTATAGCAATCCCTGACATTGATCTTGCTATTTCGTTTGATTAGCTGCTGGCGCGATTGAAATTCAGAAGGATTGATAGTCATGTGCAGCCCGGCACTACAAGCTTGTTGCAATGTCTATGTTGTAGAAACCTATATCTATTAGTATTGTTCCTGATGTGAGGGACAATACTTGTACTATCACGAGGTGCATGCTTCTGCAGTGGCGACTGCAGATCTGTATAGCGGTGGTACTGCATGTATAGGATGCATAGCATTTCCACATGGTAAGCGGTAATTTGGTCGATAGTGGGGTAGAGCACGTTGATATCGGCTGCGGTAATCTGCACCGCGACCTCTGTGCATAGTTCCATAATGCACACGACCATGGGGAAGTAAGGACCGTATAAGGATCAATATTCTTCGATCCTGTAATGGCTTGCCAAGGTAAGGCTGTGTTGCCGCCCATGGTACCGTACTTCAGGAACCGAATCCGAGTCGGGCGGTGAGCACAGCCCCTTTGATCAACTCAAAAGGTCGCTGCACCCAGGTAACCAACTACAACCTCGTCACGTCCCTGCACCAACCTTCCCACTCGTCACTTACGCCTTGTCCGAGTCGGTGAGCTGAAACGCGCCTTGCACAGTGTCTGGCATCCCCAGTCTGCTCCGACCGCGATCCATCCAGGCTCCAGTCGGAGGATCCACAGTCTCTTCAAGCGGCTCTCATCCGATCGATACCATCATGGGACACAATCGCCGCCGTAGCCACTCTAGCTCTTCATCGAGCTCGAGTTCGTCCTCCGACGAGGAGAAGAAATGGAAGAAGAAGAACAAGCACAGTGTTGCGCATGGCCAGCCGGAGCATGCTCAGGCACTTCACGGCATGCCATCGCCTCCGCCACCGTATAACCCAGCCTCTCATCCCTCCATGCCAGGGCATCCAGGCGTCACCATGCCAGCCTTCCCCGTTCCCGGAGGACACGATCTGGCCCACATCCCATCGATCCCCCTCCCTGTCGGACACGACGCTCGCGGCATCTCTCCCGTCCCCGTCGGAGCCTCTCCCCCCGCTGCTCCGGGCGGACAGGCCCCGCCGCCGTCCGGATTCCGCGTCCCGCTGACCGACAGCACGCCCTTCCCCGCCCAGCAGGCCGGCCAGCCGGTCGCGTACGACGCAGACGGACGTACCCCCGTGTACATCGGGAGCGCGCTCTTCGACAAATCTGTGCACCCGTGCAAGATCGTGCCGTCGTTCAACCCCCCCGCCCCGTGTGGGGTACGGCGGGCGCGAGGTCGAGCACCNGGGGGCGGTACGATCTGCTCCCGTTCGACCCGAACACGATGGAGTGGGTGCCGACGTCGCACGGCCAGATCCCGTACGGCCGCCGCCCCGTCGAAGGCGGATACGAGGAGAATGGGCAGAAGCTGTACCACGCGCTTGCGACGGTGAATGGGGTGAAGGTTCCTGGGAAGGCGGGCACTCATATCCACGTAAGGCGCCGATGTGGTCAGAGAGTATCTGCGAGCGCTGAGCTGATCTTTCAACGTCAGGGTGGCGCCAATGCGCCCTTTGGTGGGCGGGAGCACGCTGTTGAGAACTATGAGATCTTGTGAGTTGCGCTTGGTTGTGCTAGGCGCTGTTTAGCGGGTGCTGATAGTCTGTGAATCAGGTGCTGGCGTTTCTAATCCCGAATGAGACCGTGAACGGCCGCGGTCTGCCTCGACGCAAGGCTGCGTGTGTACAATAGAGGAAACGATTGTGACCCGATTGTCAGGACCCTGAATCCTCGACAGCTTGATGTAACGATGGATTGTGGAGAAATATAAAATAAAGCCTCAGAAGAATGGGTTACAATCGAGATTACCAACAGGCACTTGAAGGGATACAGTGACGTTACGTGTGAGGATGCGAACCTAGTGTATGCGCCCTGTTTCAGAGAGCCGACTCTGCCCACGTTTCCTGGCCCCGAGGCGTAGCACATGCGGCGCAAGCAAGGTGCAGCGGTTCGTTCAACCTTCGCGGCAGTGAGCATGACAGAAGATTCGATGAGTGCACTGGTAATACGTACAAAGTGCACACCTGACACGACCATTGGCCAGCGTTCTCGGGGTTTGTCGACTGGCCAGTGTCCTCGGGGCTTGTTGGTTGTGCGTTTGTTGTCGCTAAAGATAGTCGGGACGGTGAATCCCGAGCAGGTTGGCCGCGAGCAGGGGCACTTCTAGAATGTACGCCGCCCAGACGTCGGCCATCGCCATCCATCCCGAGCGACTCGCGATTGCGTTGCGCGATCTCATCTTGGACAAGCGTTCCATATATCAGCTTCCCTCCTTTGACCGCACCCTTTCCCCAGGTGGATGTGGTCTGAACATCAGCTTCGCGATCTCTGCCGCCGCCGCCGCCCGGTTGAGAACCGACACTTGCGGCTGCTCCGCCTTGTGGCAGAGACTGGATGTCACAGGAGAGTTCAAAGGGCGGCGACTCGCCTTCCTCATCCATCCGAAGATATCTCGATCACTCCAAGGTCCTTCCGTTTGCCCTTGCCCTTGTCCCTTGCATTCTGTAGCCAATCAGTCGCCGCCGCTGGCGCAGAGGATGTAGAGGACGATGCCTGCGGGGCAGGGAAGAATTCTGTCAAGAAGCGCTGCTTCGACGTACGCAGCCCTTCGATATCACTCTGGTCCATGGATTCGAGCATAGCATGCCGTCTCGCTTCGTCGTCCTCGGGCACGTTTTCTAAATCGTCGTTCTCCTCCTCGGAATCCGGGCATGGCTCCGCAGTATCGTCTACGCTTCCTGGATCGTACACAGGTTCGGTAAGTAAGCGCGACGATTGGCCCGCGACGTGGTCTGTGCATTTACCTTTGCCCTGCAGAGCACGCAATCGCCGCTCGGCCGCCAAGGCGCGTTCTTCACGCGCGCGTTTGCTACAATCACACATTCACTTCCTTCCAGCCCCTGGCGGTGAAACAATCCCGACGTACCTGGCCGCTTTCTTCCGAAAGCCACTACCGGTCTTCTTTGCTTCTTCGTCGCTAACATCTTCGTTCAGCGCCCTTCCTGCACCTTTGAAGGTTCCTTGCGCGGTCACCCGGGATCCCGCCTTCCGGCGCTTCGCCGTCTGCGCCCCAGCCTGGTTCCTGCGTCTGCGACGGGTAGACGATGGCCGCGCACGCGATTGTGCGCCTCCGCACTGAACGACGAGAAATGAGAATGCGGCCCATGCAGACAATAAGGTGGTTCTTGGAGACGCGTACCATGAATTCGGGGAGGTCTCCTGCATCTAGTCCCTCACCACCTACGCGGGCAGAGTCGGCAAGACGCGTACCGGATGACCAGTACCCTGACGAGCGTGACAAAGGGTGTGAGCTTCGGGGATTTGGAATTGAGGGGATCCGGTCTAACCATCTCCGTAGTACCCTTTGCTCTGTAATTCTCTCACATTATTTTGGAGCTTCTTCCATAGCGCTTGGAAAGCAGGGCCGTGGTTCATGTGCTGATCCTGTCAGCCCCAAGAGAGTTTAATGCAACCCCTAAGAGCTCACCTTGATATGCGCCAACTGCGAGTGTGGTGAGTTCAAGTTGTTCGGTCACGATACTGCGGCTTCCGGAGAGATACGAACCTCATGACATAACGTACTCAGTAGACATGGCGTCGGGAGGAAATTGCCAACTGAGTCGCGTAGAACCAGCTCTGTATCAGAGAAGAAGGTTACAACGAAACCACTACTTGTCTGATAAATTGATACTGTGCATTACCTACGACCTCCCCGTTATTCCAATTACGGCCCAAGAAGACGCGGTTGTACTCATACTTGTTCGAGCGAGAGAAGGATCAGAAGGCCAACGCCACAAAGCTGTAGCGCACGCGGCTACTGACCTCTTCGAGGCTATTGACCACAAAGCCCTCCGCTTTCATGATGGGCCTGACCTGGGCGGCGAGAGCGCGGAGGAGCTGCCTGGCCTCCTCTGCCGCGGCTTCATCGCCSGTCTTGAGCGGCGAGATGAAGTTGACATGTGGATTYGGATTTGCCTCCTTCTCGTTGAGGCGGACATGGACCATCGTGGGCCGGGACAGACCTGGGTCGAGTGGCTGAGAAAGAGCGTGCGTGGTTGGTGGCTGTATTTGGACGAGCAGGAGCGCCACGGGCCGGCGGGTGTGGCTGCGATCTAGACGAGATCTCGATTCTCGACGCGTCCCAACGCGCTCCGCGTTTATCTCATTCAGATTGCCATCCGCCCGCATCCGCTATCCCAAACCGTACCACTCTCCTTTTTCTCCTCTACCACCACCTCCCGCACCATCGCGAAGCTATCCCGCTCTAACGCCGCCCTCTGCACGTCTGCTCTCGACTTGCACGGTGTCTATCATCAGCACGAGCGACCATGACCGACGGCAAGAAGATGAAGCTCGCCGTCCTCACATCGGGAGGTGACAGCGCGGGTATGAACGCAGTCGTTCGTGCAGTAGTCAAGACAGCTATCATAAAGTACGATCCGCACCAATCAATGAAGCTATCTCTTCTCAAGCGATGCTCGTCGCAGGGGTTGTGAGACGTGGATTGTCCGCGAGGGTTATGAAGGTCTCGTCCGCGGCAACTCCGAGGGTAACCGCCACACATATAGTCTCGAAAAGGGTACTTCAAGCCCCCGCCTCAAAGAGCACCCAGATGACTTTGTCCACAACCTCCGCTATGGCGATGGAGAGCTCCTCAAAGACGGCACAGGCGACCATCCAGGAGGTAGGACTCTCAGGGGCCGCTACATTGTCCGCGTAGGATGGGACGACGTACGCGGATGGTTCGCCGAAGTAAGGCCTATTTCCGTCTGGGCCGCGACCTCATTGACTCAAGAGAAGCCTTAGGGTGGTACTTTAATTGGCACTGCGCGCTCCACGACGTTCCGGACTAGGGACGGACGACTCACCGCTGCGCACAACATGATCAAGGAGGGCATCGACGCGCTCGTTGTATGCGGTGGAGATGGTTCTCTTACTGGTGCCGACGTGTTCCGTGCGGAATGGCCAGGGCTCGTAACGGAGCTTCGCCAACAGGGGAAGATCACAGAGGACCAGGCAAGCAAGCATGCACACCTCAAGATCGTTGGCCTTGTAGGTTCCATTGACAACGACATGTCCATGACGGACCTCACCATCGGTGCCCCGACGGCCCTTCACCGAATTTGCGAAGCTATTGACAACATCAACTCTACTGCTTTCTCGCATTCGCGCGCGTTCGTGCTGGAAGTCATGGGACGTCACTGCGGTTGGCTTGCACTCATGGCGGGCGTAAGGTCAGCTCGAGATTGACTGTTGACCAATCGCCTTGGCCTACTCACATTCCCACATTAGCTGCGGCGCGGACTTCATTTTCATCCCGGAGAGCCCTCCGGACGCTGATCGTTGGGAAGACGAAATGTGCCAGATGATCCAGAAAGTAAGCGCGTTGTGACCCCCTTCGGTAGCGTCTATTGAACTTGATATAGCACAGGGATGTCGGCAAGCGCAAGACGATCGTTATCGTTGCGGAAGGCGCTATCGACTCCAAACTTCAACCCATCCACGCAGAGTTCGTCAAGAACGTATTGTCGGAGCGACTCGGTTTAGACACCCGAGTAACCACTTTGGGCCACACCCAACGCGGTGGAAAGCCATGCGCGATGGACCGCATCTTGGTACGCCAGTTGGTTGTGTATATGCGTTTAATAGTCGCTCAGCATACTTGTTTGATAGCCGACGCTGCAAGGCGTCGAAGCAGTCGAAGCGCTGCTCGAGTCGACCCCGGACACGCCTTCGTACATGATCGGCGTACGCGAAAACAAGATTACTCGCGTGCCCTTGATGGAAGCTGTGAAGATGGTTAGCTCGTCATCTCATCTCCTCGGATGACACGGTGTACTGATCACTTCCCGGTCGTTGGCTCGCTATATCGTAGACTCGCGAAGTTGCGCAGGCGATCGCTGAGAAGGACTTCCCGAAAGCGATGTCGCTCCGTGATCCGGAGTTCTGCGAGAGCTTGGAAGGATTCTATGCTACCGCCGTGCTCGAGACCGAGCCTAAGTTGCCTCATCACCTTGTGAGTTGCACATCCTGCTTGTACCGGCCGACGACTTACACGGTGACAGCGGATGCGCGTAGCTATCATGCAGTAAGTTGTTGCGGACCGAATTGGTTGGACTTTCACTCATAGCGTACTAAGTGTGGGCGCACCGGCTGGCGGAATGAATGCCGCAACTCGGGCGGCCGTCCGCTACTGCATCCGCCAGGGTCACAAGCCATTCGCGATCCATAACGGCTTCGTAGGCCTGCTCGACGACAACGTACACCAGCTCTCCTGGCTCGGTGTCGACAACTGGATGACTCGTGGCGGATCCGAGCTCGGCACAAACCGCAAGCTGCCCGATATCGACCTCGGGGCGGTCGCCGCGAAGTTCCAGCAATACAACTTCCACGCGTTCATCATGATCGGCGGCTTCGAGGCGTTCACGTCGTTGCTCCTGCTCGAGCAGGGCCGGAAGCACTACCCGGCGTTCAACATCCCGATGGTGCACTTGCCCGCGACGATCTCGAACAACGTGCCGCTGACGGAGTTCAGCTTGGGGAGCGACACGAGCTTGAACGCACTTGTGGACGCGTGCGATGCCATCAAGCAGAGTGCGTCGGCCAGCCGGAACCGTGTATTCGTTGTCGAGACGCAGGGAGGCAAGTGCGGATACATCGCGACTATGGGTGCCCTTGCGGTGCGTTTCTTCTGCTATACAGATACTCGTGGCGGCAAGAACTTATGTCGTGAGATAGACCGGAGCGTGTATCGTCTATACGCCGGAACGCGGTATTGACCTGGACATGCTGAGGAACGACGTGAAGTACCTGAAGCGTCGGTATGCGCTTGATGCGAAGGGCAAGAGCGAAGGACGTCTCGTCCTCCGGTAGGACTGTGCCTACTCCAATCACTGTCACACTCATACTCAATATCTCTACTTCCAGGAACGAAGTCTCCTCGGACGTCTACACCACAGACGTGATCACCAAGATGTTCAAAGAGGAAGGCGGCAAGCTCTTCGACTCGCGCTCCGCCTCGCTCGGCCACACGTTGCAGGGCGGGATYCCCTCGCCGATGGACCGCGCCCGCGCGGTGCGGCTCTCGCTCAAGTGCATGGCGTTCATCGAGCACCACCACCAGGAGCTGCTGAAGCAGCAGGCGCGCTCGAAGCAGGCGCCGCCCGAGTCCGCGGCGGTCATCACGATCCAGGGCACGGCGGTGCAGTGGGTGCCCGTCCAGGACATGGTCGAGCACGCGGACATGAAGAACAGGCGCGGGGAAGCATGCGTGGTGGGACGGCATGCGCGACCTCGTCGAGGCCCTCGTCGCGCGCCCGCAGATCCTGGCGAAGGGGAATAAGAACCGGGAGGAGACGGAGGTTGAGGCGCATTGAATGACTGAGCCGTGAGCCGTGGGATGTGGAAATGAACTTGAAGTGTGCTTGGCAGTGAAAGATACAGGATAGAATGTACTGTAGTCACTTGTAGAAATCAAATGCGACCCGGCGGTAGAGCCCACAAAGCACGATAAAGGAGCTGGAGCCAAGCACAGTGCATTCGTAGTAGGTATACGGGTGCTCTGTCAGTGGCCCCTAGCCGAAGGGAAGCCCGAGGTCGGTGCTCCCACAGAGGCCGTCTTTGCAGCCGCAGTGACGCGCGTAGGTGGTAAGTAATGCGGACTCTCTATTCTCTATATAGCCATTCGGCCTAGCCACTCGGGTAGCTGAACAAGCCTCCCCGGCCACCGATGTAAGCCAGCGCAGCTCGCCCGGGGCGCACGCATGATGAAATTCGAGGGCGCATGCGATGCACCCTACAGGATGGCATTGGCAAAGGCTCGATCGAGTATCTCTGCGAGCGTATAAAAGGAGGACGGTGTGAAGCTAGCATGGGAAGCACAGATCCTCACCTGCAACTACTACGCCTCCTCTATTGAATTTTACTACCAACGCCAACAATATGTCGTCCGACAAGAAGATCATTCTCGTCATCGGCGCGACCGGTGCCCAAGGTCTCGCGGTCATCGATGCGCTCCTGAAGCCTGCGGAAGACGGTTCGCCGTCACCATACGCCGTCAGAGCCTTGACCCGTGACCCCACCAACCGTCGGGCGCAGGAGCTGCGGGCCAAGGGCGTCGAACTCGTCAAAGGTCGGTCTTTCGGTCGTATTGTTGTTTACCTGGCTTCGAGCTGACGGTTGCATCAGGGAAGCTCGAGGATCTTGACAGCGTTTTGGAGGCCATGCGCGGTGCATACGGCGCGTTCGTCAACACGGACAGCTTCACCATCGGCGAGGTGAAGGAGGTTTATTATGGGATCCGCATTTTCGAGGCCGCGAAGCAAGTCAAGACGCTCAAGCACTATGTGTGGAGCGGTCTCGACAACGTCTTCAAGGTTCGTTAGCCACCGTCCAGACACGCCGCTTAGTTCGTTTGTCACTCACCCGAACCGCCATTGTTGAGTAGAAGGGTAACTATAACCCAGCCTACTACGCTGAGCACTACACTGGGAAGTGCCGCGTGAGCGACTGGATGCGCTCGCAAGAGTCTATTGTCAGCGACGATAACATGTCCTGGAGCGTCCTCACCACCGGCCCCTACATGGACATGCTCAACCTGGTGCGCATCTCTTCGATAAACGTACCAGAATTGCGCTGACAGCCCGTGACATAGAGTGTCTTCGGGCCGATCAAGGTCAAGGACGACGGGACGTATATCTTCAGCAGTCCCATCGGTGCAGGACATGTGCCCATGATCGCCCTCCCCGACCTCGGCTACTTTGCCCGGTACATCTTCGACAACCGCAAGGCGACGTCCGCCCAGGAGCTCGAGATCGCGACTGACTGGGTCGGCTGGGACTACCTCGTCGAGACGTTCACGAAGGTGACGGGGAAGAAGGCCGAGTTCGTCCCGCAAACGACCGAGGAGTGGCTCGCCCGCTACGACGAAAGTTACCTCAACAGCCCGCTTGCGGGCGAGCGGTCGGTCGGGGACGGGTCGACGACGGTAGCGGAGAACTTTACCAAGTGGTGGAACCTGTACCGGGACGACCTCATCAAGCGCGACTTTGACTGGATTCGACGCGTCAATCCGAAAGGCTACACCCTGGAGAGCTGGATGAGGGCGACGGGGTATTCGGGTGACTCGATTAGTGACGATTTGCTGAAGGACCATGAGGATCGTAAGGGCCATTGAAGCGGAACTATGGACGCTGTTAGAAGGATATGTATGAGCGACGAGTGTCCTCGACAGCGTTATTGTGGATGTTCCCGTGTTGTTGATTGTTTCCGAGATGTAGAATGAATGTGCTGTTGAACAAACGAGAGCACGATTGCCATAGAGGAAAGGCGCACGGGGGAT
>JAPEVG010000695.1:0-12224 GCA_029747595.1 Trametes cubensis
GCAAAATCGTCTGGGTCCTCCACGCTCGCGTCGGACGAGTTGTCACGCATGATTGACTCCGTCGAAGTGAAGGCTACTTCCGTGTCGTTACTGCGGCCACCTGGGCAGATGGCCATTCCCATACCGTCAGTAATGCAACAAGATTGGATACTTGGCAAGCTCCTCACTTCGACTGTTCCAATGTAGCCAACTGTTGACTGGACTTGCAGCAATGTGCAGCCGGCGTAGCCTGCGACGCCGCCGTCTCGCCTTGTTTAGCGTCCACGCCAGCGCGGCAATGACAAGCAAGAAGAACACGCTTCCGAGCACGGAGCCCAGCACAATGCCATCGAGGCGGGAGAACTTTTCATTTGACGCGTTCTCCGTTTCGACGCCCATCGAGTCGGACGTCCGTGCAGGTTTATCGGTGCAGAACCACAGATAGTCGAGGATGTACGGCGTACCGTCGGGCGTCGTGACGTTGATAGTGAGGTTGTGTGCTCCCAAGGTAAGTTCGCGCGAGTGGAAGAACTGCTGGTTTGGGATGCATCGGTTCGCAATGGGCAGCGGGAGCTCCCATGGCTCCTCCCCATCGACAGAGTATGCGGCGGAGGGCGGCGCGTCGGTCATATTACTCTTCGGCACAGAGCCGAAGACAATGACGCTGGTTCCTACGCCTGCGTGAGTTCTCCCTGGTTGCCTCATTCAATATCCGAGACTCACCGTTAAAATCCACCACGACAGAAGATCCATTCGTTGTTGCGATGTGCACGGTAGACTGTGACCCAAACGGGAAAGCAGACAGCATCCATCCGGGGCCATATTTGAGCCTGCCGTCATTCTCATCAACGAACGTGCATTGTACGCCATCCGGCATTAGCGGTTTCGGCGCTGCCACGCAGGGGATTTCGAATGGCATCATCATCTTCGGGTGTTCCTGCAAATTGTCCTCGTCAACCGTTTGCAGAAACTCGAGACTAAGACTTACTTACGCCATTGTTGCTCTCGCCATCGTTCTTGCTGCTACTCCCTCCACCGTCCCGGCTATCTCCGTCGTCGTCGTCGTCATCGTCGTCGTCGCTGCTGTGACCAGAGTTATTGTTCGCATCCAGGTTGTCCCCTTTACCACTGTGCGACGAATGCCCGTTCCCGCTGTGGAAGGGAGAAAGAGTCGCATTGAACATAAAGTCTTCTGCGAGTGTCAATAATCTCCAAGTCGATCATACGCAGAGTGCTCACCGCGAGGTCCCAGCCTGCGTCTCCTCGTAACAGCGGGAAAGGTGACCATGGTTTAAGGTTCACTACTGCAAGCCCGTGGCTACCAAGAGAAGCCGGTCTGCGGCAGTGCGACCTTCAACACCACGAGCGGGAGCTGACACAGTATTAGCAAGTACTCACCCAGGCCGACAGGGCTCCAAGGATGAACGTTGCGCTCGCGGTCAACGCGGGACAGAAGAGCGGAGACGGCGCCCATACGGCTGCTAGAGCCCGCTATAAACCCAAATAGCCTCCCCTCTAGCAGAGGCCGACCCGAGGTGTTGGTACGCAGGCTAGTGCGCAACATGATTGCATTCGTTCACCGGGAGCCCGAACAGATCCCGGGCGTAGGACGTCCCACCCACTGCACGGGTGGATAATGCCCCCGATTCCACGATTCGTCGTTTCCGAGGTGAGCTAGGTTCTCATCCTGAGCTATAGCAACCTACGGAAGACTGCATCAGAAGACAGTCAGCGGGAATAAGCGTTAACGTTGGAGACTACCATGTGGGTTTGCTCGATAGGCTCAAGCTCGTGTCGATGGGTGTTCGTGATATCAGCTTTGGGCTTACTGAACGTTGATCTATGCATAACAGTTATCAGCCTGACTGACGCATGGGCTTGTAGGACTCCGCCTTCGCCATGTACTATGAATCACTCCAAGTCTTGCTCGCCCTGGAGCCAGCTACAAACAAGCCCAAAATACCGGCTCAGCTACCTGAGCTTTACAGGCCTTACTAGGCCTTAGCGATGATTCAAAAGTATCGAAGTTCTTCGCGAAGCGATGGCAGCCAGCCTGGTGCCATGTCGACGAAGCAGCTGTCTTCCGATATCTGTCCGTGGGGAATCTTAGAGATACCGTCGTAATAGCAGCACTGAGCCACCCACCATCCCATCTAGCAGTTCGTCAGATAGACGGTAGTGGCAGCAGATGCCAGTGATGAAACAACAGGTTCGCACTTGATCGAGTGGGAATTTGCTTGGCACGCCGGTACATACCGATGTGAGAAAGTGTCCAGTTTCGTGTATTACGATCTGATTAGATGAAAGATGGACAGTCAGTATATATGGAATCCCACCGCTCATCGTAGTCACCCTCGTGCTAGCAGCAACTAGAGACAGATAGAAGCGATGCGTTGACAACCGGCATGCAGATAGCGGTTTCTTATGATGTCGATTGTACGTCGTTTCGAGCCTATCCTACATGCACTGACTCATTCAGCCCAGCACTTCCACGAAGCAATGCCGCCCGCCGAGCCGTCAGTATGACGAGGGATGCTTGAGCATGGTCTATGCACACGAGTGAGTTCAATGGCAGTCCTGCTTTAGACAACATGCATAGCACTCACCCCGCCATCAATGAGGACCGTCTCCCCGTCTACATACCAGTTTGCCACTAAGAACAGGACCAGCGCGCCCATATCCTTGTTGGTCCCTACCCGCTGCTGACCAGGCGCGACCGGTCGAGACACAGGAACTTCAAACGCCGCAGCTTTGTTCGCTGGGAATTTGGACTGCCCCGTCTCGTCCGCGGTACCCGGCGCGGTCATCTCGCTCACAAAAAGCCCCGGGGCGATGCCGTTCACGCGAATGCCGAGGGGCAGCAGCTCATGCGCGAGCGAGGCGGTTGCGTGCCCGATGGCGGACTTGGAGTACATGTACGGGAAGGACGAGCCTGCCGTCGCGGGGTCCTGCAAGTAGGGCGTGAGCACGCCATCAGTCGTGTTCTGTTTGGAGAAAGAAGAAGCATGTGCTGCTGACCTTTGTCCAGCCATTCATGCTGGATGTCATGACGATCTGGGGCGCGAAGCGTGCGGCCCCGGGACTCGCCTTCCACTTCTCGAGGAGGGGTAGGAATGCGAACGTAAGCCAGTACGGCCCGACGGCATTCGTCTTCATGCTTTGATCAAACGAGTCCTCTGGAACGTCGTCGAAGTAGGCTTTCCGGAAAGCTGCAGCTGAGGGTTCGGATGGCTTGGTGAACTCCCCAATAAGGATCCTGTATCGTAGCTGGTATCAGCTTACAGCTCGTGTGGCAAGTGAGATGTAGTCCACTCACCCTGCATTGTTGAAGAGCACAGTCACATGTTCTGTCCGCTTGCCAATCTCCTCTGCCAGCCGAAGCGCCTCTGACTATTGACTGCAGATGAGAATCATCGCTCCGTGTAAGAGCCGCGTGATTGGCACGGACCTTGTATCTGACATCGCCTTCGATACCATACATACGCCCCGGCTTGCCGGTTTTCTCGGCGGCATTGTTGTAGATCTGTGCGACCCTGTGTAGTACATGTGGTGAGATTGTCGCCTCTCGACGGCGTATCCTGGAGTAATACCTGTCAAGGTCTGCTTGTTTCGGCCCGATGATATACACAGTGGCACCGTTCGCTAGAAGAGTGCTGCTTATCATCAACCCAATGCCCTATTAGGAGTGGTGTGGTTACAGGATACTCAGTCGACGAGCCAACTTCCGACGCATTCATTCTCATGCACTCACCGTTCCTCCACCAGTCACGACGGCGACCACTCCAGTGAGGTCGAACAAGTTGCTTGCTGTGAGGGTGTTGAGCACAGAATCTGCCATCGTTCTCGATCGCTTCAAGTCAACAGTGGCGGTACTCTTGTGAAGGAAGTGCTGCTGGGAATGCGGTGGAAGCTGTGGGTACTTGGCTTTTATACACCATCGGCCTTCCGCGTACGGTTACACGTGGGAGGTATTCCTGGTGGCTGGACCTCAGTTGATTCGAGCCCCTGATATTCGTATTCGCTGGCGTCATAGTGCATGCAATTCATCATTACCCGTTCTCTGCCTCCTGCGTTGTTGCGTGTGTGATCCAGTCCGACACTTCGATACTTTGCTTCTCACCCACCTTTGAATAGTATCGTCGCTCGACGTTTGGGGTACTACTCGTGAGCTGCGAACGCCTGTTGTGAATGTTTCGTTGAACTTGCTTGCCATACTAACCCGGGGAAGGTGCGGTAGTCGGAGATGTCGACTGTAGGGTCTCTTGCAATTACATCATAGACCCTTCCTTGGTCGCGGTGATAGCACCTACTGAACTCGTTTGTCGGCGATAGGTCCTTGCAGACGACCACGATAGAGGTACCAGTGACTCACATATACCGGCGCCGAGCGAAATGACAACCGCAGTTATCTTGGCATCTACGAGACGAGATCCAGGCCAACATCTGAGTACAATACAAAGTGAAGGGGGTAAGACACAAATGATCGGGTAGAAGTTCTCCCCTCACACCTTCTAAGTTCTATCGTAGAGACCTGGCACGCTCATGCCGTTCAACGTGCAGCGTTCAGTGATAGGCATGGTACGTGCACCCGAGATGAGAGGTTCCACGCGTATCGGATAATGCCTTGACACTCCTGCACAGGTGAGTTAGTCAGATGCTGATACAATACGGTGAACGTCGCATTTGGCATGCGAGATGATCGCGACTTATCGAGGAAGCCAGAGTGGACGTTTACATGGCGATTACGGGACGATTCGAGGGCGCGATTTTCAATGTATCCGTGCCAAACAGCTTCTCGACCTAGTGCTTCCAGCTACTGCTGATCGAATGGAACACAAGTCAGCTCAAGAACGTACGGGCCCGCTCGAACTCACGCACCATGTTTTGTGGGCTACAACCGGTTGAAACCGAAGTTGTTGAGGCCTGGATAGCTGTGTGGTCACCAACAAACATCCTGATCAGTTTGCCTAAAGCAACGGAGGGCGACGTTGTACACTACACTTGGCTTCGAGTTTCGTAGCGAGCTGCATACCATTACCGTACCATTCAGCCTTAGTGAAGCTCACCTTGTCAAGGCCGCTCTGAGGCGAAAAATCTATTGCATTAATAGTCGCTGCTAGTCTTCATATGGTTTGGTTATACAATACGTATGCTAATGGTACATCACACGACGGGCATCCGTGCAAATGTCCATTCGCCCGCCCTTCGACCACCCTCCTCCCCCNGCTCGCGCCGCACCTACCACCTACACAGCTTTCGATACAGCCTGCTATGAGCGCGCGCTCAGGATCTCGTAGTACGCCGTGTACTCCTCTGGCGTCATCGCCTCCTGGTGCTCCTCGGTGACCTGCGAAAGCGGTACCGGCTCTCCGTTCACTTGATACATCCAACCGTTGTCAACACGCACAGCACACGCAAGATCCGGCGGTCTGACATACCATATACAACTGGGTCGTCTTCCGCTGCGCCATTGGTTGGCGGTGGACCCTCTGCCTCGAAACCGTTCGTGTAGACTGCGGATTCCACCTCAATCGCGTCCGCATGGCCGTCTACTCTTGGTATCTTCGGCGTACTGCCTCCCGTACCCACGTCGTCTTGCGATCTTGACCGCTTTCGGTACTCGTTTAGCGAATCGAGGTACTCGACGGACGGTTTCACGTCCTCTTCCTCCTCTCCAAACTCGCTCATCCTCGGTGTCGGCTGCCCCGAGGGCGCAGCAGATGCTGCGAGGGATGCGTAGTACTGATCGTAGTCTGAAGAAGAGTCAGGACAATACAACGCCGGATCAAGAACGGTTGACTCACAATCAGCCTCATCTACTCGCTGTATAATGCCAGGTTTGACGTCCTCTCCATTCGTCAATGCTGGAGGGCCCTTCGTAGCGCCCAAACCCCTCAGTATCGTATCGTTGGAGCTGGGGAGCCGGTTTGCATCGGCTGCCTCTGCGCGTGCGCTCTCCTTGATACCCAACGCGGTGAGGTCTCCCGAGATGGTACTCTGCAAGTGCCACAACGGCAGTGCGTTTTGCTGCCGTTTCGCCGCAGCTTCCCGGTCGCGTTCAAGACGCGCGGTCTCCTCGTCTTTGTCGACGGACAAGACAACACCGATGGCATCGCCCTGACGACCTTCCCCTGAAGACCCAGCGATCTTGAGTCCGCCATCACGCGATGCTGCCTTCGCACGCTCCTGCTCGACGAGGTGGTTTTTGATCCAAAGGGCAACGTCGAAGCTGTTCAGAGAGTGAGGTAAATCGCACAATGACCAGACCGTCACAGCACTTACGCAGGTAGCACCATGTCTTCCGTTTTACGTAGGCCCTCCAGGATGAAACGCATCTGCCGGTTGAAGCGCTGCATGCGATCCTGGCTTCCGACGACATTCTCGGCGTTCTCATTGTCGACCACCTCCGCCCCACAGATGTCGCAGTCGAAGGTGCCCTTCGCGAAGTTGATGAGTCGGTCGACCTCGAGTGGCTGGAACGACTTGTGGCACTGTGGACAGATGTAGCCCTTGCTGTCCAGCTCGTTCCGGAGACCTTGGTCGATGATCCGACGCATCTCTGCCATGCGCCATTTGACGACGTTGCAGAAGCTCTGGTAATCGATGTAGAAGTACTGCCGGCCGACCGAGCGCTGCGCGCCCTCCTTCAACTCGTTCTGGCGATATCTGGGCGGAGGAAAGGGATGGTTCTATAGGACATTGTGCAGCTAGACAGACGCAAACGTACATTCGAACAAGCTTGTGGCCCTCCAACGTCGCCATAATCTTATTCAGCTCTTTGAGCTGCAAGCCCATCCGACCAGCCAGATCGTCATCCTTGAGACTGTGGCGCGTGAGTCATCAAGCACATCCATAACATCCCATACATCACGGCCATGACAATGCCTCAGAGTCCACCCCGTCCTCCTCCAGATAGCTCCTGCATGTGCAATACTTACACAGGGTGACGGACGAGCTGGTCCATGACAACAGTGTACTTGGGTTCGTAGAACGCCCGCGAGACATGTTGCACTAGAAGACGAAGAGTCTCTTGCTCGTCCTTCGACAGGCCTGACGCCATGGAGGCCACAGAGGCCACAAGAGTGAGGTGGGCGCGAGCTGGCTCGAACGCTAGCTTGCCTAAGGTGAATGACTAGAAAGACAGACAGATCAAACGCAGCAGCGAGTGGTGGTGGTCAAGAGCCAACCTGTCATACAAACAAGCGCGCGTTATCGTGCCGCGAAAATGCGCGAAGGCACGGGCGCCAATTGAATCGGTACCGGTGTATACCTTCAGACGCTGACTCTGAGGCTCAGAAGCATTACAGACCTGAACTCAATGGAGGAGAATATTTACGAAGTCGGTCAAAGAGGCTCATAGTACAAGTAAATATTACATAGGGTGTCCACATCCTACCATAATCGATACAGAGCCAACAATACAGGATCCCGAGTCAGCCCGTCCAAGAACGTCCGCAAATCCTGGGGAATCAAGCTTTCAAGCCTCCTTCTCCGTCGTCTCCTCGTCCTCGAGCTCAAACGCGATGCACCGCACCGACGCAAGCCACTGAGATCGCTCCGCCTCCCGTCTGCAGAGAACGCTGTTCCCTGCCCCCATGCATTTCCCATTCGCACAAGCAGACACAGAACCGCCACCACGTTTACGCAGCGTGATGCCCGTGCTCGTCCCAAATCCACCGGCGGCAGGACCTCCCATGGTGAACTGCGGACTCGCAGGATCTGGTATGCAGCCGCCATTGGTAAGGCAGGGGAGAAGCGTTGGAAGCGTCGATGGTGAGGAAGCGTAGGTGAAGATCCGTAATCGCTGCGCAGTGGAGAGTAGCGGGGCCAAGAACGAGAGGATGTGAAGTTGGAGCTCCGTGGGGAGGCGGGTGAAGGGGAAGTGTGAACCTGAAGTTGCATAGGTGACGGAGAGGTGGTACGGTTGTCCGATCGTGGAGAAGAGGGTATTTGCTGACAACTGTACGCAGGAGCAGGACTCGGAACACGGAGATAAGGGAGTGGGGTGTTGGGAAACATCGCGGGCTTTGGGCCGCAGCAGTAGCACGCGGGAATATCGCAGTAGCGCCAATGCCTCTTTCTCCACGAGACGTTTGAGGGTGGAGTTGCGCGTAAGAGACCGTTTGAGGTCGTTCTCGACGTCCGGCCATCGTAGGGGATGTTCTTGCGCATTTTCTTCGTCCTCCGGTGAAGAAGTCTCGCTGTCATCGGGAGATTTGGATATCCCGACGGCATAGAGTTCCATACGCAAGAGTGTGTAGTTGGCTCGGTGGATAGCTCGAACGATGGACCCGACCGCCCGTGCACGAAGTTGATTACCGTTTAGTTTGAGGACGTGGAGCTGGCACCGGGGAGATGTGAGGTACTCGACGATATGTGATGCGGATTCATCCGTCAGGCCACAAAGGGAGAAGTGGAGTTCGCGGAAATAGGGCGCGTCGAGTACAGGGAGGAAATGCGCGACGAAGGTGTCAGCGAGAGTGGGATTGATAGCAAGCGACAAAGTCTCCAGGTGAGACGAGTTGATAGCAAGGGCGAAGACTACAGCAACGCTGGGGTCGCCAACGAATTCGTTCTGGAAATCTTAGTCAGTATCATACTAAACGATCAATAATTTCACTAAGCAAGTGGGTAGACTTAATTCCGAGTGAAAGAAGACTCGTGAAGCAAAGAACGGCTCCTCGTCGCATAGGCGAGTCTTGTCGATCCTACCATTGCACACGGCGCATCACAGTCAATCTGCCGACAAGGGTACATGCACGCAATGTGGCCCTGAGATGCGCTGTGGCTGATTCAAGGGTCGCATGGCATGCAGGGAAGCGTGCGCAGCACACACACAGAGAACTCAGACGAGGGCCCTTGAACAAAAGACTCACATTCTGGAGGAATAGCTCCTTCAAAGTAGTGTTATCTCGGAGGTACCGGCTGATGGCAAGAAGCCCGCGGTTTCCAATCCCGTTCGAGTTGAGGCTGATCTCTCCAATCTTGTATTTCCGGCCAGCTTCCGACGATAGAAACCCGAAGAGCTCTTCGCAGCCCTCGTCGCCGAGGTAGTTGTGCCCCAAGATGAGCTTCGTGACAGATCGTCGCGCCAGGATGTCCTTGATGACCTCCTGGGCCCCTGTAGGTCCTGTCAGACACCGTTTCGAATCCTATTCAGCGGAAGCATACCTGAGACGGAGGTCAAGCCGGCGTCCATGCTTTCGATATGGCTCCGGGCGGCGAGAGAGACCTTGGGTGCCGCCGACCGGCGAATAGGCACGTGTTGGTTGAATCCGTTGAGCATGAAAGCGTCCATGGCGTTCCGTTGGTCGTTCAAGGCGTGATGGTCATAAACAGGAAGAGAAACGATGGACAGACGAGATGGCGATAATTAAAAGGTAGAGGGCAAGTTGGTAAGCGCCCAGACCTGCCGCTTCTCCACGCGTCGTACAGGTCGGAGTCCGCCGTTCCATTTTTGGATGCTTTTCGTGGTCTGCTGCTGCTGCGCCCCGCTACAACTTTAAACGATACGTTCTGATGGACCATAACTGCTAGTCTAAGACTACGCGGTGCACGACAAAGGATTGCCATATGTAATCGCTTGACTCAATCTGACTGCAGGCAGAACCCGTTCGGCTGCGACATACTGTTGCAGGACACTGAGATCATATCTACTACCTACAAGGCATGATTCGGGCTTCGACGTGGACCTAGAAGTGCTCAAGCCCACGCAGATGCTCCTGCAGGGATCTTCTGAAGCTCCTTGTCATGAACGTGGTCGTCCGACGCAACGCACGTAGCCTCGGAGGTCCCCGCGCTCCCGGGAGGTACCGGACTATCGAGCCCTTCGATCTCCTCGTCCTCCGACAAGTCTAGCTCGTCCACCTGAGAACCCATGCTGACCGTTCCACCCATCGTACCCATCGTATCAAAGAGRCCTGACATCGATGCGAAGCGGAGAGAGGAGACTGGCTGGGACAATGACAGCTTTGAGTCCCCGCTGTCACCCCACATGAAAGACATGTCCTCGATCTGCGCGCGCTGGTCCCGGAGGTTGAGGAGGAAGCGTGTCATGAGGATCGCGCTCAATCTGCGGTATTGGATCAGCGCTGCGTAGTTTCATGATACACATCGACGACTTACGTCACGATGAGATCGTTCAAGAGGTTCGTGCCCTGGTGTATGAATGCATTCAGTGTATGTCTTCCGGTCGACGCTGAACCGTTACTCACCGTCATCCATATGTACATGATGGCGACGAAGTTGAGTACGCAGATTGCGCTGCAGGAGATAATCAGTCACTCTAGCGTTGTTATTGCGTAGTTGCGCATGTACTGACAGGAAGTAGACGGCACCTGTAAACAAGTCATCAGCACCTCGGCCCCGAGCTCTCCGAGGGTTACAACCAATACTCACCATCTCGAAGAATGAGGGTGGAGTAGTCTGTGCGGAACCGAATTCTTCGGGTGATGGCGTAGACCCGGTACGTCTTGACCCACGTCAGAACGACTACGATACCGTCTGATACGATGGAAATGACACGGGTTGCTATCGATACTTCGCTCCATTGTTAGCATGACTCCGACAGTGTCTTAGTTGGTATATCAGAAGACGTACAGCTATGGAATACGTCAATGGATCTAGATGTAGCACGCGTTAACGGATTACACTCACGCTTTGTAACTTTCCGCAGTCACGGCGGTCGGGGCAAACTGGCACGTATAGAATTGTGCTGGAACGATATAGACCGTCGACGCGCTCCGAAGAAACTACGCATTGTTGAGTCAGTACAACAACGAACACATCAGCGCCACGAAGGGTATACTCACGAGGTTCGCAAAAGCAGGGAAAATACCGGTCAACATCACGATGAAGAGCAAGACATAGTCCCGGTTCCATAACGCGAAGATGCGGATGGCTGCAATGGCTGCGAAATCAACCCAACTTTGTCAATACGATTGACAGAATAGGGTGATAGAAGTGAACGCCACAAACCCGACATAACAGTGATGAGGATGGAAGTCGTAGCCGCATGTAGCCACAACACAGCGCTGCAGCTAAAGAATAGGCGTCAGTTCGGTCTCTAAACCTACCTGATACCATCTCGCGCACCTCTAAGTACCGTCAGAGTCAGTCACGAAAGACCCAAACAGCAGTATTTCACGTGAGAACTTACTCCTGCATCTTGGATGGGATACAACCCAATCACGACGAACACGCGATCCAGGAGCATGAAATAGCGCGTCATCACGAAGAGGATCGTCGCTCCAGATACATCACGATTCCAGATTTGTTGCACCTCCAGCCGGATCGTGATGAGATGTTCATAAAATGCGAGAGCTGCAGCACACAATAAGTTCTCTAAACTGGCGCAGGTTCACGCTGTCGTAGCGCGACGTGAGAAACACTGACCAGTTGCAGCGCAAGTGGTGAAGAAGGATCTGCATGTCACTCGATTAGCCTTTAGATTGTTGAGGACTTCTCGATACTCACATGTCGGCGTCCCGCAACACCGGGTACAGGTGCTCGAGCGAGCTTGTTGGTGACATGGACTACCAAACCGCACGCCAGCCAGGGCAAGACGGAAGTACAATCAATCGCCCTCGAGCTGCCAGCAGCTGTACGGACCCGTCTGTTGCTCTGTTCAGAGCCTAAGTCTACCCTGGTACCCAGCAACTTGTGAGATACTTCGAAGAGGTAATGGGGCGCGATCCTGCTTACTAACCTCGGCTGCGTGATGGCCTCGGTGACAACCGTGCTGTGCCAAGAATAAAAGTCTCGCTTTCAGCGCAAGAGTTGTGGGTTTCTGCTGCCAGTTTCAAAGAGAGACCCGCTCAGGATTGACGAAAAGGAGATCGGGGCCAGCCCAGGAAAGCAACGCGGGAGAAGAGCAGCAAGAAGCTATCAGCGAGCTCCAGGCTTTGAAGGATACTTGGAAAGCCACGAGGACGAGGAGAGGCCTCGGACGGGCTGTAGTCCGGATGCGTTCCCACCAAGACGGCCTTCTAGCAATGAGCGCGTATGAAGGGACCGTCGTCCGTGCCGTCCCAGGCTGTCTGCCGCGACGTCGACAAGTCGGAGTTGGCGAGAAAGTGCTTGCGCAGTGCGGTGTGATGGGCAAATTTGTCCTCGTGCGCCGCAGGATCGTGTGTCGGTGCGGCTCGGTGCCATCTCGGTATGTGATCTAGGGGCAAGGATACAATGATCGATACATATCGTAACTGGCGGTGTGTGCATTGAACGCCGACGGAGATGAACGTCCG
>JAPEVG010000696.1:0-12201 GCA_029747595.1 Trametes cubensis
CTTGCAGACGACGAAGAAGCCGCAGGGCCCGAAGGAGCAGCCGGCTTTGACCGTCACTGCGCCCGACGGCGACGAGAAGAGCGGGAGCGTGGCGGCGGCGGCGGCGGCGCTGGAGAAGCCAAAGGAGAAGGAGAAGCGGATCAGCACGATGAACGAGGCGCAGATCATGGAGAAGCTCCGGAGTGTGGTGAGCCAGGACGATCCCAAGGCGCTGTACAGCAAGATTCGCAAGGTCGGCCAAGGGTGAGTAATCTCTGCCTTTCCGTACTATAGTACCTGCTTGCGGATCAGTCTCGGACGCGGTATGGGGAGGCGAAGCGGTTAGCTAACACACTAACTCCGACAGTGCATCTGGCCACGTCTATGTTGCGAAGACGCACGCCACAGGGAAGAAGGTCGCAATCAAGGAAATGGACCTGTCGAACCAGCCGCGCAAGGAGCTGATCGTGAACGAGATCCTGGTGATGAAGGAGTCGCAGCACCCGAACATCGTCAATTTCCTCGACGCGTACCTCGTGAAGAGCAACGAGCTCTGGGTCGTCATGGAGTACATGGAGGGTGGTGCGCTCACTGACATCATCGAGAACAACACGCTCGAGGAGGACCAGATCTCGAGCATCTGTCTTGAGGTGAGTGTTACGTTGAGCATGCGTGGAAGCGTTCGGGCACTGAATTACGGCGGGGACGTAGACGTGCAAGGGTCTCGGTCATTTGCACAGTCAATCTATCATCCACCGCGACATCAAGTCGGACAACGTGCTCTTGGATGCGCAGGGCCACGTCAAGATCAGTACGTCCATTCCTCTGCTCCCATCCATTCCGGCGCAATGCTAACTTCTCTGATTTTAGCCGACTTCGGTTTCTGCGCGAAGCTCACGGACCAGAAGTCGAAGCGCGCGACGATGGTGGGCACGCCGTACTGGATGGCGCCCGAGGTCGTGAAGCAAAAGGAGTACGGCGCGAAGGTCGACATCTGGTCGCTGGGCATCATGGCGATCGAGATGATCGAGAACGAGCCGCCATACCTCGACGAGGAGCCTCTCAAGGCACTGTACCTCATCGCGACGAACGGCACGCCGACGCTGAAGAAGCCTGAGACGCTCTCGCGCGAGCTCAAGAGCTTCCTCAGCGTCTGCTTGTGTGTCGACGTCAAGAGCCGCGCGACCGCCGATGAGCTGCTGCAGGTGGGTTCTGGTCTTTTCATGATCTGAAGATCATATATCTGACGTTTACACTCCCAGCACGAGTTCTTGAAGAAAGCCTGCGCACTATCTGGGCTTGCGCCTCTGCTCCGCTTCCGGAATAAGCAGGCATCATGAGTTCCCGGTGTATTCCCTCACGAATGGTTTTGGATGGATACTTGGTGGGTTAGAGTGTGTGTGTACTTCTTGTGTTCTGTTCTGTGTTCTGGACGGTCCGCGTCCGTCCCCGGGACTCCTTGCACTTTAGCTGTGGCGGGGCGGACGGAGAGGGACTCGCTGTGGTCATTTGTCTCGCGTCGCACGTCCGCGCCGTCGTCGCTGTCGTCGCCCGCAATATTCCCCCCCTTTGCGCACCTGTCGTTGTGCCTTTACTTATCTATACCGCGTCCGCGTCGGCATCTGGGTTTTTATCTTCACGTTCACACTGGCCATACCTCTTACGTACCACCACCTCACGATCGTCCTCCCGTTCAAGCAGTACTAGCAGTGCATCCAAGCCGTCCACTTCCTCCCACCCTCTTCGCTCCAACCCGCAGCGCAACGACCCTCCCCATAGTAGCTCTAGTCTTTCGCGTCCCTCTGCGCTTCTCGTGCTTGTTGCCACCCCCATGATTCCCTTCCTCGATTTTCGCCTTCTCTCTCCCTCTATCGTCTCCGTCCATCGATATCTCTCTCTCCCTCTCCATCTCTCTCGCCCTCCTCCTGTCTCGCTTTTTTATGTTGGAAAAGCTTTAGTGTATACTACGACGGCTAGATGCATATTTCCAGGCGTGTCTGTCATATGTGTACATGGGAGCACGTAAACGTACGGTACGCGTGGGTGCGCGCGCACTCACATGTACACATGTTGAAGCATTTCGGGGCGGTGTGTACGCTGGTCAAATGAATACGCGGTCGCTCTCATCCTCTCCAGCTCGAGATCTCGTAGTACCCAGAAGTGCATACACAGACTGGTAAGAAGAACAGGAGCGCATATATACATGGCATGATGAGAACGTCTAGTCAGGCGAGCATGATACGCAGAAGGATCATCGGCACAAGCTGGCGTACGAGTCAGATCTACTGGATGACCAAGACCATCGATGGCGGGGCATACACATGGCTCATGAAGGATCGGGAATGAGGATAGACGAGATACACAGCAAGAAAACACATCAGTACATCACAGAGGGAGTAAAGTCTACTACAATCCACAGTCCACACATACACATAACACCAGAGAGCGACGCTACGAGATACACACGGGGCGCGGCGATGCATACAACACGTAAGTGAGCTCCAGGCAACAACAGCAGTGACCGTCCTGTTCCCCTGTCCTTGTCTTTGACAAGTTTCATATCCGGAAGTCCCTTGGGCATGGGCATGGGCATGAGTGAGTGAGTGAGAAAGTCGTCAATCCGAGGTCGGAGGCGGAAGCGGCGAGAAGCTGCCCAGCAGCATCGTCAGCGCGCAAGACGCAGCGGTACTGCATCTAGAAGGCGCTGCTTGCGCTCGCGAGGATGCGGTAGAGCGCGTTGGCCTCCTCGAAATGCGAGTTGCGGAGCGTGAAGTGCGCCATTTCTGCCGAGTCCGCGTCCGAGGCGGGGTCAACGATAGATAGCTTGATGAGCGCGTTGTAGAAGCGGCATAGCTGTGTGCAACGTTCAGCCCCCGACAGCAGTGACTCGGGAGCAAGATGGATAGCTTACGTTCTGAACGCCTTTAGCAAACCGGTCGTCACTGATGTTGCCCTCGCGCTGATCTTGTTCGGCGCGATCTAGCCAGGAGACACATTCGTGGATGAACCAGCCGAGTACGTCCGTGCGAACCAGGTCAGCGATCGTAGTCCGCCCACCAGTAGCGACATCCGTGACAGTAGTCGTATCGCGCAAGAGGCGCCCCATCAGGTCGAACGAGGGCAGTGTCGGCGGGAGGTGGCGCAGCACATCGAGGTACGTATCAGGGCCCTGCTCAGAATCGGCCGCGAGCAACGCATTGAGGAGCGGGTAAGCCAACGAAGGATTGTTCGCAATGATATCTGGGAGATCAACAGAAGTTATGACCGGGGGAGACACCAGCTGCGGGATCGCAGGGAGGAGGGCCTATAGCCACATTCAGCGCCAGAACACGAGGAGATGCACGGCCCAGTGTGTGTCAGGCACTCACGCGCTGTTCCGCGATAGTCAGGACACGGTCCCGTGCAGTTAGGAGCAGCGTCATCGCGTGCGAGACCTTCTCCCTCTCGCGATCGCGCTCCGCAGACGCAGTGACCGCACCTTCCGCCCACACGGAGCCGTGTTCACTTTCCGGGGCAGGGGCAGGGGCACCCGTCGCCAGGGGCGCGGACGAGTCGACATTTCCCACGCTGCTAGGCCGTAAGGAAATAAGGAAAGTGGGTTGAGCGGGATCTCGAGTGACGGTTGGAACAGTCGGGACGTACTGATCTGCGAGAAGTTGCCCCACAGATATTTCCTCTAAGGACAAGTTGGCTGGGCGCAGCTTCGGCGGAAGAGGGGACCTAGCGAGTGTGTTGGGCGAGAATGGGCCGATCTGGAGGAAGTGGTGTCAGTGCCTCCGAGCTGTGGACGGATACTGTCGATGGGAACTCACGTCGCTTCCGTCACCCTTGAGGATCTTCCACAGCACCCAGACGAGCTGCTCGTTCTCGCTGACGCCGCCAGCAGTGGCGACCTGCACGGCGAGACCGCGCTCCTTGACGAAGCTCGCATGTAGTACAGACTTGAACGGGTTGATAGCGATCGGATGGGGCGCGTATAGTGAATACAGCATATAGGACACAAGGATGCGTTGAGGCAGCTATGGGGGAGGCCCGGTCAGACCTGCGCGCCTCTCGTCGATGGAAATAGCCACACGTACTTCTACACGAGAATCGAGCATGGGCATAAGCACATCAAGCGCGAGTTGAAACCTCGATAACGGCGGCACGATCTGGATGAACGTGTGCGCAGCCGTCGAGCACGGCGTCGAGCATGCGCTAGCCAGGAGATGGGTGACGGACGCGCGAGTCGAATCTCCAGACATGGCCTGCTGCTTCGTCGCCAGAGGAAGCTGGTAGAAAGAGGCNNGGGGGCGGTTTGCATCATGTCAGCAGCATGTAGCTCGTGAGTTCGTCGTCGTCGTTGTCGACGTCGACGAGGTCGTGAACGTTGGAGGAAGAGATGAGAGCAAGTGGGCGTAACGAGTTCAAGTCGGTGACGGGCGCTCCGGACCGATTATAATATACAAGGGCGTCTACCGCCGTAAGCGAGCTTTGTATCCATTCTGCCACTCTGCTATTCTGTTCCTTGTCAATTGCCTGCATAACCACTTTATTCTGAGCTATTGTACTATGTCCGAGGCAGCCACTTCTGCAGAAGCATCTACTGCGCCAGCAAGAGGAAGAGGCAGAGGACGAGGCAAGTCTCGCGGCGGGCTGGGAAAGTACTTGCGTGCCCGAGGACGCGGTCGAGGGAGAGGTCGTCCGGCAGAGTTTGGCAAGCGACTGCTTCTCGAAGATGAGGAAGAGGCCGAGCTCGACGAGGAAGAGCAGAAGGAGCTCGAGCGCAAGTTCGCACGGCGGCAGCTTGTGTCGAACGCAGATCGCTATGCTGAGCCAGAGCCAGAGTTGAACTCTGAAGGTAAGTCCATCGTCGTATCAGGAAGAGTTCCCCATCTGAGGTGCTGATAGTCGTACCGAACAGGAGAAGAGGTATTCGAACCCGAAGTCGACCTATCATCGTTCCTCGAACGCCAGAAGCAGTCAGAGGGGCCAACGGCTGCGCTTGCTCCATCCGATGAAGATGACGACGTTGACACCAGCTTGGCCCATCTCACCGCCCAACTTAAGCCTCCATCGCAGTCAAAGAAGGGGCGTTTGCAACAGATTGAATGGGACGCTGAGCTAGAGGAGCTCAGCCGAGAGAAGGCTGCCGCAGATGCGACAAGAGGTAAGCCATTCGTTCTTACCACTTGGCGCACATATACCCACGGCGAGAATTCGCAGAGCTGAAAGAGCGATTTCGCGCGCAAACGGCTAAGCAAAGAGGTCGCGCTGCTCCACGCGGTGTCTCGACCGTAGCTCGGAAACAGCATACCGGTATGCAGTTCCAGTCTCCAGCAGGTTCAACTGCTGATACTTGATGGTAGAACGCTCTTATGTGGAGGCACCACCTCTTCCTACAGAGGCTCCGAAGCCCCCGAAGAGTGAGAAAGAAGATATGCAGGACTTTTTGGACGACCTGTTGAACTAGCCGCCAAGCATCGATGACATCACCAGCCTGTACTGATAGGACTCTTCGACATTTGTACTTCGTATAAGCCGTTCTACAACAAGCTCGAAATCCGCGAGTTACCCGAAACATACGGTTTGGGTTGTGTCTCGCATAGCTCACGAAAATAATGGACACCACGTCTGGGGCTTGTTCATGAATGCTCCTTCGCATTGTTTGTGTGCACTTGATAGTCTGTCGGAATGGGTGCGCAGTCTCGCGTCCGGTTACTCAGCCACATCGACATACACGAGATGTCAGCAAAGCAACAACGAACGACGCCATCGTAATTACAACTAGTNCCCCTGCCGCTCGCTAACGCATCGAGAGCACTCCCCGAGCTCGCTTATCGTGTGCGCGCCCACAGAGCGAGCCTGTCCCATCACGATCCCGCACAAATCTCCGCAAAACAAAAGACCTCGGTGGGCACGAGGCCGGGCATATCGCGATGAGCCCGGGACGCGAACACTATCGTTGCCTTTCCGGGCGAACTTGACAAGACGTTCAGGTGCAATCGAGATGAGACATAGGGACAGGCGCAGGCGCCACACGGGCGAGGCCTCTTATTGTTTGTGGACGGGTTTAGAAGGCAGACGCATGTGCACGTCGTGCAGCGTTAGATTACCGATGCAGTCGTCTTGTCAGTCGCGCTAGCGGCGCAGGGCAGTGGGTCACGACGAATATGTGGTTATTGTTACGCGGAACAGCGAGCCGGGTAGGGGCCCCGTGGGCGTAAGGCCGAGGGAGTACAAGAGCAGTCACTGTCGAGTCAATGTTCAGGACGGGATGTGGATGGGAATCCTCGTGGGGAGAAGACGACAGTATTTGTACGTCGAGAAGGAGACGGTGGGATTAGAGCTGTGATGGGAGGGGAGCCGTTCTCAAGAAGCGGCCTTTGAGACGAAGTACTTCCACGGCGCTTTCGCGCTTCGCAGTGCGGGCTACGCATGCCATTGGCCTGGGGCCCGTATTCTTTTCCGTGCAGGCCATGCGTGCCACACCTGCATGTATCAGCGCATAGATCGCCGTGGATCTTATCCCGTAAGCCTGTACGAGATACCCCGGTAGGCGGCCCCGACGTCACAATAAGGACGGTCTCAGATGACCTTGGCCAGCGCATCGCTGGATCTGAGCAGGGAAAAGTGCGTCCTCGGGGAGAGGGTTCTAGTGTCGCACTAAGTGGTGCTCGAGGCAGGAAAGCGAGTGCATTAGCGTACCAGGCAGAGTACATGAAGGCGGAAAGCGAGCAGAGCACTCACTCTGCGCGAAGTCATCCAGCAATGTCCGGCAACGACGTCTTCGCCATCGACGACATTGTATGACGCCGCGCGCAAACCCCTCGGAGCTCAGCCTCACGATCGGATAGCCCGAGGCACAAGCGCCGCCACCGGAAGGCCGGCCAAGTCGTCTTATTGTCAAGACCCTCGCTCGTTCCTGACAAGATGTCTGCACGCGTCGAGCGCATTCTGTAGCGGGGGGCATAAATACCTAGGTGAGTGGCGGTCAGCATCCTCTCCAGCGAAGCAGAACTCGACCGCATCTCTCGCGTACCCTCATCGCTCGGCGAATCCGCCTACCCAAGCCTCGCAGCTTGACAATCTCCTCATCCTCGCATCCGCATTTGTGTTGCTTGTGTTGCTGCAATGGACGCCTTCTTCACCATCGCTTCCCCCGTCCCCGCTGAGGAGCCCGTCGAGGACATCCTCGTCGACACCGACGCCATTGGCACCAATGGCAACCACGGCTCGTGCGTCATCGCATGAGCGCCTCATTACTATCATCTCGAGCCTCAGTCATCTGGTACGTCAGCTTTGGTGGATGCGTCTGAAACCGTTGACTCACCGAATATCTCCTGACGCGCAGATGGCAAAACCTCTGTTTCACGATTTTGCGAGCATCCGCTCAACGACTGTTCATGGCCCCGCTTTTCGTTCAACCCGCGATACTTTATTCACTTCGATTAACGCCTAACTTATTCCTTTGCGCCGAGAGTAGGAGGAGGACGGTGGTGGATGTGTATGATCAGGTTGGGCGGCGGCCGTGGAGGATCATCTGTTGTTATCAGTAGCTTTCGTCCTAGACGCACCATCTAGAGACAACACACTCGTTGCATTTGTATAACATGACGACTCACAATTGGAATTATCGCGAATCATATTCGGTAGTGTGATATTGTCTTGTCGGAGGAGCGTTGCGCGCATTCAACGCAGATGGACAGGTCACATCGTATGAGCTGAGAGCTCTAAGAGAACCTGAGCGTATTCCCACTACCTCGACGAACGAATTCGAATATTGAAAGTTACCACTGAGTCTGTCAGTTTCTAGGGTCGATCGGATCATTGCAACGCAATTTTGATTCAAACTTGTCGTGTGATACTCCATACACTCAGTTGTCAATATGTTCCTGTAAGTACGGTAAGCCACCACGCCAGCCTTCAACTCAGCCTAGAAGCACCGTACCTCCGAGCACTACAAAATCCCCAAACTGTGTAAGAGTGATGATGGTGGTGTCCAGTGAGCCTCAAAGGCGCCCAAGTTACGAAGGACGGACCGGCTGCTATAACGCCTTCTTCCGAGTCAAAGACGAAGTTCGTGCTGAAATACTCTTAGAGCCCGAGTACTCGAAATTGACATGACAATGGTCGGGCAGGCATTATGAGTCTTCTTGGGATTCGAGTGCGTAAGGTCATCATTCATATAACGCTGAAGTCTTGTTTTCTATTCATATCTACGCTCGAACGCGGAGTCAAGTACAAGATATACAATTGTTACAGGACATCGAGCCAATCTCGCATGTGGATTCAACGTTTGCCTTCACCGCCTCCCGCAGAATGTATATGTAGACACGGTGATATGATTTCCATATGAGGAGGATGGCCCGGAGAGCTCGCGGTGACGCTCAGGTAGCGACGCAGGTCAGCCGCTTTCCACGCTTGTTGACGCATTCTGCTTGCACAGGGGAATATCATCCAAGGTCAGTACCTGATACATTAACGGAGATTGATGGGGCCACTTACTGCCAGAAAGGACGGGCGAGCTGTCAGATGGCCCTGAATAGAACTTGCAGCTGTGGCCCGCCTTGTAGCTGCAGTTGTTGGGGCAGTTGCAGGCGGCCACTGCGGTACGTCGAGTCCGTCAGCCCAAGGGAAGGTGGTATGAGGTGAAAAGGCAGCATACCCGGGTCAGTGGCAATCTGAGCCTCGCCCATGACTTGCCCGGTGAAGAGCAGGGCCAGGGCGGCGATGAGCATGGCTTTCACGTTGAAGAGCATTGTGAAGACGAGTGTGAGGGGCTGAGAGGACTTTGTAGAGAGTAATCTGCTTCGCGATTGGGGTCTGGAGGGATAAGTTGGCTCGTGCAGCTCCTTTATAGTGATGGAATCGGGCGTCCGTCCGCGCACGACTTGTCATCGTTAGACCTTCATCTTGACATGGAGACACCGCAATTTTGCTTGGAAGCAGGAGTTTTGCATCGCATTGTGAGGCCAAGACTAATCTTGGAAAGCCACATCCATGAGAATGAGGCCACATTGATGGGGCCGCACCGCGCTTTTCGTGCTGGTGCACTGTGCGCCTTCAACACCGCAAGTCTCTTTCCTCTAGCAAGTGAGGCCATCGAGGTACAAGTTGGGTCATGCACGAATATTCGTGCATGACCCAACACATCAAGTCAGGGCCTGGGTAAGTGCGCGAGCCGCAGTCAACTGTCGTGACAGATACTGCATTGGTGAGGCTAGGTACATTGAGCTGTTGAATATACATAGCACTGTACCGTATTTCAGCCTCATTGCAGTGCTTTTTAATGGTGGTACTAACAGTGGCGTAGTCGACCTAGAGATATGTTTGTGGCGGAATGAGTCGCTCCGGGGTAGGAACTGTACATTCTTGACCTCCGCTCAGGACAATAGAAACATAGACGGCAAAGTAGCATGTTGCCGTTGACATGTTGTACGAGGTCAAACTCGAAGGGGTCCGCGAACTTGGACACAGGCGCCCATACAATCTGCAGTCACGTGCCAATAAATTCAAGCACTGGAACTTGCGCCGTCTCACGGCCTCACCTCTCCCATGCCTCTCATGCACGTAGAGGAGGTCCAACATTGCTCAGCTCCTTCACTACGACTCGCTGGACGACCACTTCAAAGCGAACTTGTGACTTATGTGGCTGTGGCATCGACACTGGTGGCCGTCAAGCTCAAACATCATACACTCGCACTAGACAGGGCTGGAGCTCGAGAACGGCGGAAGACAAGCCTCGCCGAGAGCCTTTAAGCTTCTTGTACGCACGATGCTTCTCTGGGCGCGACTACGACGTCAGTTAGTGCTTCGTGCCACCATCTCTGTGCACGAGTCAGCTCCGGTTTGTCGCTGGATCGCAGCTACCAACGAGTCACCCAAGAGTCCCGTGGACGTGCGGGTCGCACTCAGGCTGCGGTCAAGCTTTGCTCCGCGAACCCAGCCGGTCTTCCAAAGTTTGGATCGACGACACTTCAATTCCGATAACCGCGACGTCTGCGTGTTACCGGGGATACAAGAGGATCCAGACACCGGAATACTAGACTAGACCGACGCAGATTTCCGCGCTCTCCGAATACCCAACTGGCGACGATGCTGCGTCCTACGCAATGTACACACGCATGGCAAGCCTTGGCTTTGCCATTCATTTGCCAAGGGGGGACTGCACTCGTGCCTGTCAATACGGTTTCGTACGTACTCACTGTGCAGCCGTGCAATCCGGCTTCTCTACCTCATTCTTGTGCACTCGTACGATGAACTGATTACGCCGCCTTGTCGAAGTAGCGTCTTCGATGTCGATACTACCTTCATGCCTTTCTCAGCCCCCCTATTTGCCCGTGAACTGAGAAATTCTCAAGCAAGATATGTGGCTGCTCAAAGCGTCATTGACCCTTGCAGTACGTCAGTTCGCAGATAGTCCTGCTTCTTGATTACCAATTCACATCGGAATATAACTACGAATGGCGTAGTTTGGTCTGCTTCGCAAGCTTGGACTTCAATGCCGTTTGGCATCTCAAATACCAAACTCCACCGGACACCATACCATACCGCACCGCTCAATTGGCAGCTATGGATCAACAAACAACGTCTGCACATCCCCGGCAGGCTTCACTAGTGTTTCGCCAACTTGACCACCGCTATATCTGTAGGTTCCGTCCGCTACTTCGACCTTTGAACCTAGTATCCCAGGTCCAACTGCTGGCACGCTCGCTTTTGGCAACTACTGTAAAACCTAAACCCACAGAAGCAGAACAACGCGGCCGGAACATACGCTTTGAGCTTCTCCCCCTATCTACTGCCAGTGCTATACCGCAGTGCTCTTGGGTCTACAGGTATATATATCCTCGTCTACCCGACCGGCTCTCTCATCACACAACGATCCCTACCCTCCGCCATGGTCCGCTGCACTATCGCACTCTCGATCCTCTCTCAAATCTCGAACTTCACCAACAACACAACCATGGACGCGTTCTTTACCATCGCTCCCGCTGTCCCGACCCCCATCGAGGAGGTTGAGCCCATCGAGAATGTCCCGATCGACGGGGACGCTGTGGGGACCAATGGCAACCATGGCTCGTGTATTATCGCCTGAGTGCAGAACTGCCTTCGTACGTCGCTCATTCGCCGTTGCACGGAAATATGTCGGATATCTGACCCACTGAGTAGGGAGCCTGTGATTGACCACCCGCCGATTGATACCAGGCTATGGATGGCGGTTCTTTCGGACTAGTATTTTGGACACTCTTGTTCTCTTCGCGAGTCAGCCTCTGTACAGCTATTTGTACTTTGTCACGTAACATTATCCATTCAGTTATTCGGGATGCAGCGTGTTGTGTGTAGTCGCCGAGCTTAAACGGATGCACTCGTCTCGAGGGTACATCAATCTCTGTACATATCATGACTTGAGTAGTCAGCGTCCTCGAGCCTGACACCTGCAGTTAATCTGGCCGGCCTTACTTGCAGCGCTTTCGGTGTCGCCGCTTGCCTGGTACCGGGTACTCGTTCAGGTCGTGCCTCGCACCACACCTATACAACCCTGCGTGTCGAAGACCGACGCAGCTTGCGGGATGAGGGCGTCCTCAATCTGTATGTGTTGGGCGGGGGTACGTTGCCTCACCCGGGTATCAAGTGACACACCGAAGTGAGTTGTCTCATCGGTGGAACGTGTCTCTCATCGGCCGCATTCACTGCGGCAATCCATTCCAGTGGTATAATACAGATCCCTATGCATTCCGTTAGCCCACAGTGGATCATAGACCGTAGAGACAAACACACAGTACTGTTGTCCTTCCTCACGATCTTCCGATTCACTAGCGCAATCAAACACTTGTTCACCCGCGCCTGGTTCAGATCTGGGGGCTTCACGAACGCCACGACTACACGAAGCCCTCAGTACTCAATCCCGCGCCAACAGCGAACAGCAACACATCAGTGAAATTGATAAGACGTACTGTTGAAGCCCTCATCGGGCCGATCGAGGAACTTCTCGATGATCATCTCCATATGGCGGCGGAGCGTCGGCTCATTCCCGCGGAACTCGAGGGGCAGCGCGGACAAGAGCCGCTCGACCTCGAGCCCGCGCTCCCGCTTTTCCTTCGCTGTCATCTTCGGCTTCGCCCCCGCCTTCTTCTTCGCCGCCCCGCCCGCTTTCGCCCCTGGGCCTGACGCTGCGGCGGTGATTGTCGACGCTTCGGTGGGGCCGTCGGTCGTGGGCAGTTCGGAGCGCTCGAGCGTGCG
>JAPEVG010000697.1:0-12180 GCA_029747595.1 Trametes cubensis
AACCCGTAACCCTAACCCTAACCCTAACCCTAACCCTAACCCTAACCCTAACCCTAACCCTAACCCTAACCCTAACCCTAACCCTAACCCTAACCCTAACCCTAACCGTGAACATCTGGCAGTGCTACGACCTCGCGAACAAATTTTCGCGAGCCGGCTGACCTCGCGAATGCCATTTTGGGTGTTCGCGAAGTGTTTCCCGGTCAACCAGTGAACGTATTGCCATGCAACCACGTGCTATACGTAGCCCTGAACAAGCTCTACGCTGTGGTACTCGAGGCGCGAGATTCCGTGAACATCTGGCAGTGCTATGGCCTCGCGAACGAATTTTCGCGAGAATGTAGCGCTACATTCCCGGGTTATATAGATAGGTAAGCGTTCTGCCTAGCGTCAGACGTTCCCTTCTAAAACAAACTGCAGCTCTCGCTCAAGAGCACCGGATCTGGGAAAGCGAAGAAGAGCGTCGCCGCGCCCAAAAARAAGGGCGCGCCTTCGAAGAAGGGGACTGGTGCCCCCAAGCCGAAGAAGACCTCGTCGTCGCCGAGCAAGAAGTCGGCCATCACGGGAAAGGGAAAGGGCAAGGCAAAGGCGTGAACGAGTACGTACACGGCGCCCCTTCCACAATACCTGATGGCGTACTAACCCTCACACGTTCCAGTGCGATTGATTATGTACTTTTCCGAACGCCGATCGAGATTCTCGAGGCCGCCCAGTTTAGAAATGTAGTACACTTGTCGCCTGGCGTTGTAGTACCGGAACGTCTYATGTATGACCTTTCCGTCGGACTTCGATATATGTTCCCCTCGTATGACACTAATAAAGTCATACTTAACGCGTACAATGATTTTGAAGCGCGTCTTCGGCGTCGCATTAAGCATATGTTTGCCGATAAGCTTGGGGATAAGTAYTATGATCCTGATTACGAGGTRAAGGGYTCCTATAAAAAGAAACCCCCACCCGAAATGCCAAAATGGATTGAAATCGGACTCGCCGAGGGWCGGCGCTTCGTCAAAGAGACGATCGCCAAAATACCCGGTGAGGTCAAACGTGGGATACCAGATAAAGCGCTCGCTCCCAACGTCGCCGAACTTCAATCGTTCTTGACAGAGCGACAGTATGTGGTCACTCTAACTGATAAGAACCTTGGGCTGGCAATCTCTGAGCGCAGCTGGATCATAGCACAAACTAGGAAAYTRTTAGACRAYAAGTTTAACTATCGGAAGTTAACGTATTCCGAAGCCGTCCACATCCTAGATCAAAAACAAATTGAGGTAAAGGCCATAGCCGAAGAAGCGGACAAAACGCTCCTCGCCTCACCCTAYAAGGTYGCAGAATTCCTTCGTTCGAAGGTTAAGGAACCGCTCGCGAAGCACACGTTTCCCATGTTCTATGGTATTCCGAAAATACACAAGAACCCTCCGGGATTCAGGCCAATCGTGCCGTGCCACTCCGTGCTCACAGGCCCTTGTGGRAAATTTGTYTCTAAAAATCTTAAATCGCTAATAAAAGCGACGCCAACCATCATTCATGGTACTAAAGATTTGGTGTTAAAATTAAGTAAGCTGCAGCTACCGTCCCCGTCYATCGGGTACCGTTACTATATAGTAACRGGTGACGTTGTTGCGTTTTATCCAAACATTCCGCTTAARCCATGTTTAGACATTGTGGAACAAATGTGGYTGGAACATACGTTCCCTGATTGGATAACGTTCAACGACAAAACTGAATCTTCACGCGGTTACGAGGGAAGTGACGAACGCGTGTTTTCGGAAGTTTTCAAACGGTCGCTTCGAGTATCGTCGTCGCAGCTTGTCACACAGTATCAAAACGAGTATTATCTCCAATTAAGGGGCCTWGCTATGGGYGTCCCGGAGTCYCCCGATCTCGCYAACCTTTATGGYTGGCAYTTCGAGAARAATGCTGGCGTTTTGACCGATCGRAGAATTGCYTTCTAYGGTCGGTACATCGAYGATTGYTTCGCTATTGTCGCCGCGTCAAGCGGTACCGATGCGACACAATACATGRACAATAAATTATCRTTCGATGGCTGTGAAATWAAGTGGGAAACCGGCGCWTTGCGGGCAGTCTTTTTAGACGCAACCTTCCATTTAGAGGACGACCAYAAAGGTCAAAATCTACAYTGGGAACCATACCGCAAACCCGGCAACCACATGGAAAGAATTCCATGGATATCTGGCCACCCACGCGACGTTAAGCGTGGGACTTTTATTGGCGAGATGTCGAGGCTAGCAGTGCTTAGTAGTAAATTTACGACCTACTTGGAGGCCATAAAGGGTTTGGTAGCCCTTTATGTTAAGCGCGGCTACCCTCGYGACCTGGTTACGTATTGGGTTAAGCAGAATCTCCAAGTCCGCTGGGAAAAACGTCTGAGTGAGAAAGACGATACAGCGAATGACGAGGGCGTACTTGTGCTAAAATCCCATTATAACCCGGCATGGAACTATTTCCACGCTAAAGAATTAGGTGATACCATMTTCAATTACTGGCGCGCTTGGTATGAAAAAGCCGAGCGTGGGGAAGCYCGCGGATCYCCATACGAGAAACTAAGCTTCCCACGGCCGTCTCGGAACTGGGGTGCTGTTGATAACGTCGAAGGGTGCTTTTTAACGGAAGTACCCGACGGCGTGGGAGGCACTCTTATGATCCCTGATATCCGCAAGCTAGGTCTATTGGACCGTCGAATGATCGTGTCGCGTAAACGCACACGAAATCTATTCGACTTAACAAATCTTTGGAAAAAACTGGTATTACTGGAGGTAGACGAAAACGAGGCAGCTGATCGCATAAGCGAAATTCAGTTGCCCGGCAACACCGCCGCCGGAAGCGAAACATCTGGCGATGCGCGCATTCGTATGCGCATCGAGCATCGTGAGAACATTCACCGGCGTTCGCCTTCACCGAATAAACCAATGTTCGGCTAGGGGGAAACCGTGTCGTTTCGTCACGTGCGGTGCATGGTAGTGTTGGTCGGCGATTCGTTCGGCCAGAGCGCCTGTAAGCAAATCCCCGCTGTAACCCGGCGACACCCTCCGTGGGAACTGTCCGGGCACAATGGCGTGTTCGATTCCGGCTTGCCCGGGATTCGGATTTATACGGGATGTCCCGGCCTTGACCGTTTAGGGAGAGTTCACATGATGACTCATCCGTGGAAACGAACCTAACGGCAGACCATCTTGGGCTCCCGTACGCGGCTTGGAACCATCTCCAGGGCCGGCGCAGGTCGGCGCTATCCTCTACACCCTCGTGGCTTAATGACATAGGCCCACCGCAGCTGGGCTGCGGTTTATCTCCAATTCTTTAGCTCAAGCACAAAACGAGTTATTCAACGTACGGCGTCTCTCACCGACGTCGTGTTTAGCATTCTAACCCAAACCCTAACCGTACGTTGAGTTACCTTAATCGGTAACAGATGACCCGCTGATGAATTAAATTCACAGCTAACCCTAACTCTAACCCGAACCCGAACCCTAACCGAACCCGAACCCTAACCGAACCCTAACCGGCGGCTAGTAAGTATAGTAAGTTAGGCGCCGGGTGACGTCATTCACGTGATCATGGCTACCTACGGCCCGATCGTCTTAAGCGCGTGCACCGAACACCCGGGCCGTTCACCGGCGGGACGCGCGCTTAGTTACGGCGCCAGAAAGTGACGCTGGTGGTCGCCCTTTGGGCGCTCCTTTAGACAGACCCCATGGTGGGGACGGTTTCCTATTCGGGCAAGTCGGCCCGGATTCTAAGGGGAACCCGATCACGTGGTTTATGACATCACCTGGTGTTTATCATTCCCATTTCGGTGTTAGTATTGGCGCCCTAGCGATTAGATTAGATCGTTGAGCGTTAAAGTTACATGACGTGATGACAATTGGTCATCGGGCCGGCGACGGGCGCCGGCTGTCATAGAAAGTTAGTTGCCATCATCAGCTGATGCCCTCGGCCGGCTACGCCGGCCTCGGCATCAGGTGCCGTTGCTTCGATGCGACGGCATCGCGTTTCATCAGATTCGTTTAACGTGATGAATCAGTCCGTAGTTCCGGACCATCGCGGCTTGAACCTTGTCGTATGAACTGTACAGTGGTCCTGAAGAGTCTATAAGTAGACGAAACTTNGGGGGGTGTTGGGAAACCAACGCCCAAGTTGACCCACCCTTCGCCTACCCTTTTCTTTTGTGTAGTCGCCTGCCGCACCGCTCGCTCCGCTCGCGCGCGTCAGGCTCCCCCTCCCTAACCCTGAATCGAGGTACATGTTAGGACCGTGCTGTCCGGAGTTCAACTCCGCCTCCGCTGGTCGGACTAGGACGGGGTTCGGGAACGGGGTACGACCAGAGGTCGGACTAGCACAAGTGAGGACTTTTGCGAAACTATTAGTAACACACGGGTTCTGACTCAAGAGTCCTCTATTTGCGGACTCAGAGTACGGACTTGAATCGGGGTCGGAGTACGGACTTGAGGGGGAGGGGTCGGAAGGGGAGAGGTAGGAAGGGAACAAAGGTTGGTCAAACTGAGGGAAGTGAGTCAGGTCGAGGGTCGGGGTTGAGTATCGGGCTCAGACTAGACAAATAGCGGGCTCAGACTAGACAAATAGGAGAGTAACGAGATCTCCGGACTGAGTAGCTACTACATTCTAGTGCAGTATTTATACGTAGTTGAAAATCCGACAAGAACGATAAGGAATGTACGGGATAGGAAGGAAGAGAACAAAATACGGAAGTACGTGCCAAGAGATAAGTCCTAGCTGATAGCTCAGTAAGCAAGCAGCCTCATGTAGGTACGTACCATGAGGGTTATCTAAGACATAAAGGTCATGGGGTCGAGTAAGTGCAAAGTGCGAAGTGCGAACGGAGTACAGAGAAGAAGCGGGGGTACAGAGCGTAGAAGAGGATGCAAAGTAAGAACAGAGTCGGGGTTGTGAAGTACAGAGTACGGAGGTCCAGAGTTCAGACTTCGAAGTTCGAGCACGGAGCGTAACAGTACACGTCGGTCTGCTTGAGAAGATGGGTGATACGCGTATCCTTCGCAGTGTCAATGAGCTTCATGTATGCCTCCTTATCCTCGTTCTTTAGTGCCTTCAAACACTCCTTCGCCAGCCACTTAATACACTTCTGCTCCTCCTTCCTTCTTCATTGTGTGCGCATGGAATGACAGGACGGCCTTGCTCAACCACGTGATGCGGTCCTGCGTCGCCCGGTTCACCACGATTACCCTAATCCTTTAATGTCTGCTTTCCCACGGTATTTGTGCCTGCTGCTTGGCACCAATGTTTGCTCTCCCTGGACTGGCATTCACCAGTGCACCAATGTCCACACAAGTACCCAATGGTTGTCAACACCAACTCCCTGTCAGCGCCAATGCCCGCTTCCGTATCAATACCGATGTTTGTGCCAGTATCTACTCCTATGCTGATAATCATGTCTGCCAGTCCGCCAATGTCCGTGTTTGCGTTGATGCCAACGACATTCACGCCAAGCACACCCACGCCCCTTATGAATATGGACATCCCGCACTACTGGCCATCAGCAGAATAAGTTTGACTTTGCGTTACTTGTGCCCATCATATGACATCTAACGGAACACAATTGCTGTTAACAAAAAGAACGGGAGGAAACAGAGGGCTATTGAGAGAGGACGCCCGATCGCTGTGGGGGACGACGAGTGGCAGTAGGCAGGAGTATAAGCGCCCACACCCCCGAGGGCGGGCACCGAGGGAGACGTCGGTCAGCGGCGACCCGTGCGTCGGAGCCCCGACAGGCAGTAGCGCCAGGCTTCCCTACAAGGGAGAAGTCGGTGGTGTTAGGTAAGGAGGCGTTAAAGCACTTTTATTGACGATTTATCCCCTTGCAGCGGTTAAATCTACTTTGAGGCTACTTAACCAGGCATAGCGGGGGGNTATATGGCGGGCTAATTAGCCTGGGCGTTGGTGAGGTCGAGGTCCAAGTTTGTCCGATCCTCTAAGACATCTCGTAGGGGGTTGGAGTGTAACTGAGCAAAGGACTTTATGCACCCGACATATTCTGCACATAATTAGAGGTCTAGGATAATATTATAACAATTCTGAGATACAGGCGTACATGAGCATGAGCGGACTCGACGTCGAACGAACCAAAAACGTCGCATGAAGGTCAGAACGTAGGGTCGGCCAGCCAAAGAGAACACGAGCGATACACGTACAGCGGACTATTGCATTGACGTCGTGCGAAATGGAGAAGTCAGGGTTATCTAAACATTGCACCGCAGAGGGAGGGAGAGAAACGTCCGTAATCGTACAGAGGGAGACGCGCTCTACAGTTCTCTATACTAAACACTGTGCCTGTGAGAACTACGAGTACCTTCGGGCTCTTCAACAGCGTCGCGCAACGCACGGTCAGCGAGGGCCTCATTCCTCACTGCCACCTTCAGTGCCTCCCTCGCGCGGCGCACGTATGCTTCAGCGAGGTCGCGTTCCCATGTGTTCTCCGCCAGCGCAAACGCTTTCACCCTCGCGGCCTGACAAGCCTGGTCCGCGGCCTCGAGGCGTCGGGAGGCCTTGTCGTGCTTCTGCCTGAGTTTCTTGATCTCAGCGTCCACGTCGTGCGCGGGCACGGCATGGTGACGGCGGCCGGCGGCGGAAAGGGCGGGAGGGGGAGGTATCGCCGGGGCGGAGGACTCTAGGCGGCGGCGAGCGTGATCTTTGGCGTCCTCGTCCTCGGACTGGACGGGGGAGTCGACGTCGGAGTGCGCGGGCAAGTCGACGGCGTCGTCCTCCGTAGGCGCAGGCAACGAAGGCTGGCGTAACGCCGCTATCGCCTCCGGGGGCCATCGCGTCGGACCTCTGCCGGGGTTGAAGGAGCGGGCGGTGCAAAAGACGAGTGCGGGGAAGTCGAGGACGGTGTACGGATGGTCGGCGAGGAAGCGGCTGGCTGCTTGGACGGCCTCGAAGACTTCGTGCCAAACGAGGGGGGCCGTGAGAGGGTAGATTGAGAACCCCTCACCGTTGAACTGCGCGGCCCGACGGCCATGAACTGCGAGAGAGGATAGTTGAATCAGCGGACGAGCGCGGAGAACGGAGAGGAATCACGTACGTATGACTTCGCCCCGAAGAGACATCCCGCCGTATTTGCAGCCCTTGCGGTAGCGAGAGCACCTAGCACAGCGGTATCCGCGTCCGTACGGTTTGCAGTCGCTGTTGGGTGGGCACACGTCGCACTAGAACGAGAGTACGGACGTAAGTACGATAGCTCAACGTGAAAGCAAAGACGACGTACGCGGACCTCGAGTTCAGTGAACTCAATCAGCCGCTGGTACCTCGACTCGACGAGCGCGTCGTGCGAGGTTGACTGGGACGCTGGGAGGGGGCCGGCTTGCATGGCGCGGGGAGGGGTGTGGGGACTTTGAGGCGGACGTCTGCCGGGAGTGGACGGAGGCCCGGCACGAGGATCTTGCTGAGCGGCGCGAGCGACGGACGGGTGGCCTTGACGAGCGGCGGAAGGGGCAGCTTGGCCGCGAGATGGGCGAGAGGGCGTGCGAGGGGCTCTGGGAGCGCTGCCCACGACACCGGACCCGGACGTAGCAGGTACGTTCCTGGGAGGAGTGTGGGGGGCGCGTAGCGGGCGGATTTGGCGGGTACGGTACGCCTCGTCATCTAGGCGGAGGCAAACGGAAGTCAGCGCGCGAATGAAAGGGAGTAGATTGACTTACAACGGATGACCGCCGCGTCGTACTCCTCCGACGCCCGTGTGAGAGCGTCCTCGGCGTTGCGGAGGGTCGTGTTGAGGGCGATGAAGTCTTCGACGCGGTCCCTAACGTTCGGATTGGGCGTGGCTCGGATCATGTCGCTGATGGCGCCCTTGTAGAACGCGACGGTGTCGGCGGCCTGCTCGACGAGTGCCTGGGCCACTTTCACGTCCCACCTTCGCGAACGAATGGCGTAGGTGGACATGAAGGACTTGGCGACGTCTCGCGCGCACTCGGCTTCGATGCGCGCGAAGAGATGTTCTTCGAACTCTTGGTCGTGACTTGAGGTGATACGGACGTCGCGCTGGAGGAGGAGAGATCAGTTGAGAGGGGCGCAAGGGGAGGACTGAAGACCGCGCACCATGAGCCTCTTGAACTTGAGATACCAGTCCGCCATCTCCGGGTGGGGCCGTCGGCTGAGGGCTTTGGCGAATGCGAGGAGGCTCGCGAACTCTTCGTCGTCCTCGGACGTTGAAGCGGATGGCATGCGCGAGTCGGGCGGGTCGGTATGAGCGGGAGCCATAGCGCGAGAGATCATGGTGAGAGGCAAGCCAAAGGGCGTCGACGCGTAAGCCTCGCGAGTTCGGCGGAAAGGCGTGCAGGGTCGTAACACGGGGGTAGGGCGCAGGGGACACCCGATATGGGCGCGGCGCGTTCGGGCCCGCGGAGTCATCTCCCAAAGAGAGCGCGAAGAGCGCGGGAGATGGCGGGCTGAGTCATTGTCCGAAAACGGACGCATCGACGTCACTGTCCAAAAACGGACGCGTCGACGTCACTGTCCGAAAACGGACGCGTCGACGTCATTTTCCGAAAACGGACGCACCGACGTCACTGTGCCCAAACGGATTTATCTACGTCATTGTCCCAAAACGGATGTATCTACGTCACTTGAGTAAATACCGTGCATACCCCTCTCGCGCGGGCTAGCACCTACCTGCTAGCCCGCGCGACACCCGCCCGCGCGGTGTAGCACCTACCTGCTAGCCCGCGTGAGCGACACGCTCTCGCGCGGTGTAGCAGGTATGTGCTAGCCCGCGTGAGTGACGTCCTCTCGCGCGGTGTAGCAGGCAGGTGCTAGCCCGCGTGACATCCGCCCGCGCGGTGTAGCACCTACCTGCTAGCCCGCGCGCGTGACTCCCCATCGCGCGGTGTAGCAGGCAGGTGCTAGCCCGCGTGAGTGACGCCCTCGCACGCGGGCTAGCAGGTAGGTGCTACACCGCGCGGTGGGGANGTCACGCGCGCGGGCTAGCAGGTAGGTGCTACACCGCGCGAGCGGGTGTCGCTCACGCNGGGCTAGCAGGTAGGTGCTGGACCGCGAGACGACCTCTCGCGAATATTATTATTTTGTAAAGACGGGGGTCGATACGAACGAGCTCGCGTCTTGTGGACCCACATTGTCAGCACAATGTGGACAGTTCATTTCTATTCTACAAGCGGGAACTATTGTACAATTGGAACGGTGCGTTCACATGGTAGTAGTACACAAGAAAAGGAGACGCGGGGACGCGCATGGATACCGATACCTTCGCAGCCAGCAGACAGAAGCCATTGTACTGTAACAACCCGATACACAAGGCGCTATCGTCGGCGAGGCGAGGGTCAAGAGGCGTAGCACACGGGTCAGGTAGTAGAGATAAACGAAACGCGACGTCAGGCGGTGATAGTCAACATACACAGCGTCGCTTCTGGGACGCTTCAAGAACGACTGCTTAATCGTACACATCCGTACCAACGACGAGCGAGCAGGGATAGACGACGAATGAACTGCGGCATACAGCGACTTACCATCCTATTTGCGGCCCGACTGCTTCCGCTTCTTCACCATTTCCCGTAAATTTATGAACGGCACCACCGCAGGGGATCGTTGCGCATTGGCGTTACGACGCTGGTCCTCCTCGAGCGCGTCGATCTCTGCGTTGAGGTTCGCAATCCGCTCATTAAGTTGCTCCCTCTCCGCCCACAACTGCCGGTAAGCCCCGCTGGCGGGGTCCGTGTGGTGCAGCCTGCGAGTGAGCTCGTGGATTTGCGCAGAGAGGGTCTGCTCGCAAGCCCGTAGGTCCTCCATGCGGTCTTGACCTCCACGGGACTCCTGGCGCGAAGGGCCGGCGGACGGCTGTCGCTGCGAAGGCCCAGCGGAAGGCTGTCGCTGCGAAGGCCCAGCGGACGGCTGTCGCTGCGAAGGCCAAGGGTAACCCGCCGGAGGCATGTTCAAAGGGGACGGGGGACCATACACCACGCTCTGCGGCATTTGCAGAGGCGAGAGGGCAGCATATTGCGGTTGTCCGATCATAGCGGGAGAGCGGAGGGTATACTGGGGGGATTGACCGCCGGCCGACAGGTGGGTAGCAAGGACTCCGCCAGTCGACGTCGTACTAGAGCGCGCGCGGCCGGGAGGAGAGCTAGGATAGCGTATGGCGGGGACGGCGGCGCCCTCGTGCGGCGAAGGGTGGGAGCGGTGCGAATGTTGAGAGTGGGGGGAGGGCATTCCGCCACGGGTGTGAGGCGAGACGGAGGTGGGACGTCGGGAGCTCCGGGAGCTCCGCGAGCTGCGAGAGGCCTCGTACTCGCTCTCCCATTGAACGCGCTGTGGGTCGTCGTTCTCCACTTCGGCGGCATCGTCAGAGGCGTACTCGTCGTCGTTGACTTCTATGGGGACGTTAGCAGCCATGCCTTCGATCGCAGCCCGCGCCTCCCTCGGCCACGTTGTCGTGTTGCGCTCTGGGTGGTAGCACTCCGCTTGTTTTGCCAGTGTCTCGAGCTCGTCGACGTCCTGAGCGACGTAGGCATGCGACTCGAGGTAGGCCCGAGCTCGCTCAACGACCTTGAACACGTCTTGCCATTCCTCCTTTGTACGCCTGCGTAGTACGATGACCAGCGCCCTCCCGTTGTGCTGTGCGAGCGTGTCCTTGCCGACTTGCATCGAACGGAGCCCATATCAGCGGCATTCAGGAAGCGCAAGGAGGCGGGGGACAGGCTCACCGGCGACCGTCCCACGGAGCGTCATCCCTCCCCACTTGCATGCTTGTTTCCCTCCCGAGCACGAGGGGCATCGATACCCTTCTCCGTATGGTGCACAAGTTAGATTCAAGCGCGCGCATCGGTCGCACTGGTTCCGGTCGAGGTGCCCACCCAAATTGTTAAAAAACACGAACATCAACGCAACCGACACGACGACGTACCGCCTGAGCGTCAGGAAACTCAATGAGACGAGGCTCCCTGGACTCCTTGCGAGGACTGCGTCGAGATCTCGGCGTGTCGAGTAGGTTGGTAGGCAGCCTAGCGGCGCGGCGGGCGGACGTAGGGGTGCGGTCAACGTCCATGTCGTTGTCGGCTCGGCCGCTCCGCCGGGGCGTGTGCGGGAGTGGCGGGAGTTGCGCCGGTTGCGGGGGTTGCGGGAGTTGCGGGAGTTGCGGAACAGGGGCGGGCGGCGGCGGGACGGCGTAGTTGGGGACGTGCATGAGTGCATTCGCAGGCCAGCCTGGAAGACGCAAGGTCCGTTTGACCTCCTGTACTGCAATTGCGGTCGACGTGAGCTGGCGTGAGCGTGAGGCGAGGAAAGGTTGACGATGGGACGTACGTTCTGCATGGGCTTCGTCGCCCATACGGCGGGCTGCGGCCAGGCCGTCCACCGCTGCAGTCACGAGGGCTTTAAGGTAGTTTTCGAGTACTCGGTCGACGTTGGCCCTGTCGGAGGTCAGGACTCGGAGGTTCTTCTGGCGGTAGGCAAGAGTTTTCTTCGCGCGCTGGATCTCCTTCATGCAGAGGTCGAGGTCCCACTCGCGAGACTTCAGGGCGTAAAGCTGCATGTAGCGCCACGGTACGTCGCCGGTACCAACCTTTCGGAGGACGGCCCACACCCACTCCACGAACGTGCGGTCGTCGTAACGTGTAGCAGGGAAGACGTTCTGAGAGCGCGTCAGCGAGCGTATGCGAACAATCGCACTACGTACCAGGCAGGCCTCCAGCTTCACATACCAGTCCATGATCAGGTCGGGGTCGACGACGTCAACGAACCCGAACGTGATGCAGAACGCTTCCGCGTAGGATCCCAACGAAGCGAATTCGGGCACATCGTCCGACCCGAGCGACGACGCGTGAGCGGGCGAATAGATATAGAATGGATTGGGTGAATGGCCGGAGCTGGACGAGCCCTGAGAGCGGGGGGAGGACATGGCAAGGGCGAGAGAGAGAGACGGCAGAGAGAGGGTGCGTGAGCGAAGCTTGCGCTGTAGACCTTATAGCGAACGGGGGACGAACCTTGTACGCAGCACGCGAACGCGACCGTTTGGTAAGAAAGGACACCGAGGGCTGCTCGCGCCCTCTTATAGGCCATGCGAGCACCGACGGCGACTTGGGCGGACAAGGTTCTGCGCGGTGTAGCACCTTCKTGCTAGACCGCGCGCGGGCATCTCCGGCGCATTGACTCGCGCCCTCCTTATAGGCCATGCGAGTA
>JAPEVG010000698.1:0-12144 GCA_029747595.1 Trametes cubensis
GTCTTCGCCTGAGCCTCTCGTGTCACCACGTGACAGTTGCACTGCTCCGGAAATGCATGCAGTGCACAGCTGAACAGGCAGCATTTGGTGCCTCTGAGCCATATCTCTGCAACCACTCATCCAAATCTCATGATTCTTGTTGTTCCAGGTAGCTATAGACGGGTAGAATATGAATGTGCCATCTGATTAAAGAATTTTGTGCTCAATGTAAGCCAAAACAGGATCTGCCAGCCACAGCTGACAAGGAGCTCAATTCTGATCGCTTCGCTCGATAAGGATGAGCTTCTACAGCCCAATATTAGAGGTGCATAGGCACAAAATGCAAAAAGAAAGAAGGCAACAGCTGCTGTGGGTGCAGAGATATGAAGGGGAGAATCTGAAAAGTGCGAAAATGCACCTAGATGAATTCCATTGGGGGTAGGCCATATTAGGGCGTGTAAAGCTGTAAATACATGGTCTTCTATGTATACTACAAGGATCAAAAGGAATTACAAAGAAAGACAAAGAACTGCAGGAGCTATGAGGTGGTAAAGTGGGGGAGGGGCAGGAGGAGGGCGACGACACATGTGGTCAGAATGCCATGTATTTACTACCGTTAGAAAGCCCTTAAAAACGCGAATCTAACGGTACAAAGGGAAGCATGAGGGGACACCTGGGTGCCGAGCAATCAAGGAAACAAAATGGCCATTTTTGGCGAAAATGCGATGGTCCATATCTCTCCCAGTTCTGCATGGTTCCTCCCGCAAAAATATGCGTTGGAAAGCCCTTTAAAGCACCTTTCAAATGGTATATTATTCATAGGAATTGGCCCAGAGGGAGCCATGCTAGGCACCCTGCTATGGCCCCATCCTGGTGGCCCCTGCCCTGGGGTCGCATTTTTAGGCTGCTTTCTCTGCCCTATTCTATGGCTATGCACACAGAGATGTACTACAGCATACACATACATGTTATGCATATATCTAGCCCAACAGGATGCCCTAATAGGGCTCCAGAAGGGGGGGGGCAGGGAGGTGTAGAATATGCCTACCCTATTTGGACGCNAAAAAAGCGCCCNAAAAAGCGCCCAGATATCAGCCAAAAAAGCGCCCAAAAGCGTTCAAAAAGCGCCCAGATCATCAGAGGTTTTACAATGCCTGTGAAGCTATTTTACAATGAGTACCATGGTAAAACACTGATTTTACAATAGTATTACGAGCACCAGAGACTATTACATTGTAATACTATGTTTGTACAATACCCCAGTTTTGTATTACAGCGCATTTTATAATGTCTGGTGGTAGTATTACAATGCACCTCCCAGTGTAGTATTACAATTGGTGACCTGAAATCACACCTCAGATTGACCACCTTTGTGGTAGATTGTAATACTATTGTGGCAACTACTGGTGAGGCGACCATGATTCAAGTGACCGAGATGCCAAAGGGACTATTGGGGACCATGAATATGTCACCTTGAGAGTTGATGTATCCGAAACGATCTTCTCCAGTTCCCCGAAAGAAACCACATTGACCGTGGGGTTCCTCAACATGCTTGGTGATCGCAGTCAGGGGAGGAGGAGGAAGGGAAGGGGCCCTTACTGCAACTTTCAGCACCTCGTGGAACTCCTCTTCCAGGAGTTCGTTGATGGTGCTGAGCTCTAGTTGATCGAGCTCAGGGTGTAGATCGAAAGACTTGACTTCTGAATAGGAGGAGTTAGGAGTTAGAGCTTGGGGAAGATAAGGTCGGAGTCGACCCCTCAACTGAAGTCGGACCCCATTTGATGGCTTCCTCCTTGGGATCAGGAGTGGAAACCTTCCAAGGGTCAGTCGAGGGAATGGACCATCTGTCATCTGTAGTCGCTGAGGCGCTGCGGCCAAAAGACATGTCCCCAGCTATGAGTGCCGTGCTGGTTACACAGGGGCATAAGATCCGAGAGGGCCCCCACAACTTGATGGTTAGCGAGCATAGAAATTACTTTCTCTGCTGCTTGGACCACTGCCTGATAAGCCTCACTCGCGACTTGAACTACTGTAACTTCTTCTTCTCGAACTTGGGCACCGACGTTCTCTGGTCGTGTTTGATGAGAACAGAGTATGAGGGGGCAGCCCTGGCGAGAGCACGGTAGACGTCAATGAGATCCTTGACCTCGGGAAGATGGGCAATCTGAGCCTCAATGTGACTATAGAGGTCAGGGTGGACGATTACCCAACCAATACAATCAGCAAGGGTGCCTTCATCGTTGCAAGAGACGGTGTGTCAGGGAAGATGGTTATAGAAAACTGTTCACCGTTCCCGAATGAAGTTGGGGGAACGGGAAATGTTGTGACAAGACGCCTCAGAGACGCGACATCCAGTGAGACGAGTGTTGGTGTGGACCATAGTGAATATGTGAGAAATTGTCGAGAAAATTTGAAGGAATATTGGGTGAGGAGTGGGTTGAGTCGTTCACTGCAACTTGTGCCTCTTCTTATAGTTGCGCAGGATTGACTGCGCATTCTTGAGATGTTTTTCTGGCTCCCAAGAGTTTTCCGACGCGGGCCAACCCTTCCAAGCCACTAGGTACTGCTTTTGGGTACCTCTAGTGCGGTGGCTCAGGATCGCCTCTACCTCCCATTCCGCTCCGTCAGTTGATTCTGGCGTGGGAATTGGTGGAGGTCGAACATAGTCTGGTCCATGCTCCTTAGTTGTGTAGTACGGGGTAAGTAGCGCTGCGTGGAAGACGGGGTGTATCTTCCATTTCTCCAGTAGTTTTAACTTAAATGTAACCGGTCCCAAGACCTTGACGATCGTGAACATTTTGGAATTAATTTCCGGAAGGCATATGGGAGTCTGAGGTTCTTTGTATTGAGAAGAACCTTGTCTCTGAGCATCAGTGGTACTTGAGCAGCGGGGAGCCTTCTTGACATAGCTGCGGCAGCCTGCACGTGCGCAGCTATTGTATTCTCCCTGGCTTCCTGAAGACTCTGAAGCCTCTGCTCCGTACTTGGATGCTTTGGGGTTGTTTGGACTGTCCCAGCGGCCTCTGGCTGAAATCCGTAGAGGAGCTCAAAAGGGGATTTTCCTGTGACAGAGTGCATCCGCTGATTGTGCGTGAATTCGAATTGAGGCAGCAGTTTGGCCCAGTTCTCCGGATTGTTAGCACAGTAGAGCCGAAGTGCTAGGTCAAGTTCTTGATTGACTCGCTCCGTTTCCCCATCTGTCTGAGGATGGTAGGCTGTGCTGAGTGCCGTTTCAATTCCAAGGCTGTTGTGTGGTTCTTTGAATGCCTTGGAGATGAATTGTGGTCCTCGATCCGAGATGACCTCTGCAGGTAGTCCGAATCTGCGATATACATCCCTTTGCAGAATATCCATGGCTCCTTCTGCCGTAATATTCTTGGTGCAAGGGGAAAATACCGCTGCCTTGGATACATCATGGTCGACTACCACTTGGACGGCATTAAGTCCATCCGACTCTGGTAGGTCGGTGATATGGTCCATGGTAATTGTCCGGAAAGGCCTAGTATCCCCACTGTGTTGAATGGGAATTAAGCCTGGTTTAATGGGATGCGTATTGACCTTGCTTGTTTGGCAAGCAGCGCAACCTTTGACGTATTGCACAATAAATTTCCACATGCCTGGCCACATATATTCCCGTTTGACCAGATCATAGGTTTTCTGGACTCCTGGGTGTCCCATATTTGGTGCATTGTGATGCATCTTCACTATATCACGATACAATTGATTATCTGGTGGAACGTATACTCTGTTCTTGTACAGGAGTATTCCATCGTCGTCAGACCAATCTTCTGGTTTGCTGAACTCTGAGCGTTTGGTAGCCTTTCCTTTTAGAGTAATGTACTCTACTACTGAGTTGTCCCGTAGCTTGCTATCACGGATGCGCTCTTGTAGCTCAATGTTGACAGCTTTGGCAAAAAGTTCTGGCCCTAGTAATACAATGTCGTTGTTGTCATTTTCCCCCCTGTCATGCCCTGATCTCTGAGAAAGGGTGTCTGCTTGAGTGAGGGATTTTCTGGGTTGGTGCTTGATTACGATGTTGAACTCTGAGAGGAATAAAGCCATCGCGCCTGTATGTGATTTAACTTCTGCGCCGTACGGAAGTAGGTCAGATTTTTGTGATCTGATAGAATTTCTGTAGGGTGTGGGGAACCCTGCAAAAAANTGTCGCCATGCTTCGAGAGCTCGAACAATGGCCAACAATTCCCTATCATAAATCTGATAGTTCTGTTCTGCAGGAGTAAAGGACTTGGACAAGTAGGCACAAGGATGCCATGGTCCGTCCTCTCCTTGTTATCGTAGTACAGCACCTGTTGCGACCTTGGAAGCATTGCACTCAATTTGGAGCAGTTTCTCCAGATCCGGGATTTGCAGGATCGGTTCTTCAGTAAACCGCTTCTTGAGTGTGTCGAATGCTTTCTGACAATCAGAGGTCCACAGAAAAGGCTGGTCCTTCTTGGTTAATTCCGTGAGGGGTCGGACTATCTTTGAATAATCCCGAATGAACCGTCGGTAGAAATTACCGAACCCTAGGAATGCCTGAACCTGCTTGACTGTTTTCGGTGGTTCCCACTCGATAATTGCCTTGAGCTTTACTGGATACATAGCGACTACTCCTGGCCGGATTATTGATCCTAGGAATTCAACTTCTTGTCTGTCGAATTCGCATTTTTCCGCCTTGAGGAATAGGTCACTGTCTTTGAGCCGATGTAAAGCTCTTCGTGTCCGCTCGTGGTGATCCTCAACATTGTCTGAGAATATCAGGATGTCGTCCATGTAAATGACCATCCATCCTTCCTGGAGCATGTCTCAGAAGAGGTCGTTCATCATGTTTTGGAATGTGGCCGGTGCGTTGCACAAACCAAAAAACACGACTGTCAGTTCAAACAATCCGCTGGGTGTTATAAACGCAGCTTTCCACTCATTGCCCTCCTTGATGCAAACATTATTGTACCCTGCTCGCACGTCGAGTTTGGTGAATATTGTGGCCCCTTTCAGCTGGTCAATGATGTCGCTGATGAGCGGCAAGGGATATGCATTTTTAATAGTCCCCTCGTTAAGAGCCCTGTAGTCTTGGACAGGTCGAAGACTCCCATCCTTCTTGGTGACAAAGAAAAATGGCAAGGCTAGTGGAGACTTGGATTTTTGAATGTAGCCCTTCTCGAGGTTCTCCGCAATGAATTTGTCAAGTTCTATACGTTCCGTATAGGTCAGAGGGTAGATTTTCCTTCAAGACCCCTTGGTATGATGGTCAAAGTCTTTCTTGAACTCGATAGCATGGTCCCATGGTCTTGAGGGTGAGAATCTACTTGCTGCCTTTTTCTCAAAGATCTGTCGATAGTCCTTTACAAAATCAGGTAGGATTTCGTCCAAGGTCTTCTCCTTCTGGTCTTTCTTCGCTGCTATAGCAATCTCTGTAGACTTATTAATCTTTCGGATTTTCTCTTGCGGTACCATAGCTCAATGGCCCTCGAAGGATTAAATGTAAGTCTTTCGGAGTCTGGGTCTGTGTCGTCCTCGTCCGCTATAGCACGTACGAACGATACAACCAGGTCTTGATTTAGAGGTTTTACTGGGAAGTTCCACAGCATCCCTTCGGGTGGGTCGTGCTCGCATTGGTACTTATGGATCTGCTGCTGCTTCTTGATAATATCCGACTTGAAAGTAATGCGACCACTTTCCCAGTTGATATTAGGATTGTACTTGCGGATCCATGGCATGCCGAATAGGACATCGTCCCGTCCAATGTCGGCCACATACCAATTTGTTGGAAGCTTCTTCCCGTGGAGATTAAATGTCCCCTCCACCCGATGGGTAATGGTTCCCATACTATTAACGCTATCGTCCGCGTTCCGGAAAGTCAGAGTCTTCGGTAGCCTGACTGTCGGAAGATTGTACTTGTCTACAATCTTTTTATTGACGATCACTGCGTCCGCACCAGTGTCGATGAGCCCCTTGATTTYGACGGCTTTGTCCTGAACCTGCATGTAACCGGGTATCAGCAGAGCACTGCGTCTCCGCTCTGTATTGGTTACAATAGTTACATGCAGTTCCTTGGGCAAGTCAGGTGTCGAGTCTGCTTGCCTGCCTAAAAACCCGTCTCGAAATCTGTAGCCCTGAGTGCGTCAATAGAGATATTGTCCTCTTCATCCTCGTCGTCCTCTTCGTCTGAGATCTCCTCAGACTCATCTTCTAAGTCTTCGTCGGTAACCTGTTGTACCTTCCGACTGACAGGTTTGCCGGGCTTCTTAGGTTTAGAAGGACAGTCTCTAGAAATATGTCCCGGCTTCCTGCACCGGAAACATAGTCCCTTGTCTTGCAGCTCCTGTCTCTCCTTGACAGAGAGCTTGTTAATATCGAGCGAATCGTCCTCGACATTAACCATCTTGACATTCTTCCTAGTCTTCGAGGTTTTGGCTTTGCGTCCTCTGCGATTAGCCAAAATCTTCTCTGTAAGGTGATAGCTATGGTCGATCTCCTTAGTTCTAGTCATCCACTCTTCGATGTTCGTCGGCGGAGGGTACGACATGGATATCTTCTTCAGTAAATATTCTGGAAGTGCATTCCTGTACAGGGCAAGCTGCGCTGCTGGGTCCAGAATTTTTCCCTTGAGAGCTAGATCCATGAACCTCGCATTGAACTCGTCGACTGAAGAGTAGTCTTTGAGCTGTATTGTTGTGAGATTAACCATAGAGTCGTCGACCTCGTCTACTGGGGCAAAGGCGAGCAGGAAATTTCTCTTGAAGACCGGCCAAGAGTCAAAGCCTCGATAGACTCCTGGTCTAATTTCCTCTTCAGCTCGCTGAATTGTGGTGTCCTTCCAGTAGTTTATATTGTCCCCTTCCATGAAGGATAGGGCCGTCGCCACCTTCGTGTAATCATTAACAAAGTCGTGGGGCTGCGCCGTGAACAACAGGAACAGTTGATTGAGGAAGGACCTGGTTTTGTCTCAGTCTCCGTTGAAGACCTCAGGGTCCTTGATCTTGCCTTTCCCTTGTCCTTGCGGCGCATTTCCTGGAGCTTCTTGCGGTCCCGGGTCTGGGTCTGGTCCTGGTGGTCCTGGTGGTCCTCCTCCTGGGGAGTGGGGATCTGAAGGCTCAGGGTCAGGCCGACCTCCAGGCCTACCTGGTCCGCCTCCTCCTCCACCTCCAGAAGGATTAATAACTCTTCCAGAACTTGCTGTTGCCTGGGGGGCTGGTCCACCGAATAGAGACCCGTACCTTCCTCCTTCAGAGCTTTGCCCTTGCGGAGCGAACGCATACCTATGGGCTCCAGAAATGGATTCTGCTGTCGCTGTTCCCGACATGTACGATGGTACTGATTTTCGTACGAATTCTGGGGTTGCACTGCGACTTGTATACTCCAATTCAGATTTAGTCTCCTCGACTTCTGTCTGAATATGTTCCTCTCTCGGTTCAGGTGTTTCTGCCTCGATCCGAGTGTCTTCTGTCTTCGGTGCAGGTACTACGACCTTAATCCGAATAGTTTCTTCGATTTTCGGTTCAGGTGCTTCGACCGTTGTCCGAAAAGTCTCGTCCTCCTTGTCCGAGTCCTCTACCTTAGGCGGTTCGGTCTCCTTTCCTTTCTCCTTAAAGGATGGACCTGATTCCTTAGGTGATTCGGATTCTTGAGGTTTTGGGGTTCCTACTCTTGAAGTCGGAAACGATCCTGACACAACTCTCGGACTATTAATCCGACCAGTAGCTTTTCCAGCAAGTAGTGGCTTCTTGACTAGCGCGGGTTGTCGTCCGTGGGTGCTAGTAATATCCCTCTCTTGTGAGGAGTGTGTTAGGATTAAAGCCGATGCGTGCTTGACGTTTGGAACCTCCTTAGTGTTGTACCGAAGTGGACACCTTTCGTTGGTGCAAAAATTCCACTTGTCTACGCTTTCTCGATAGTATACGTCCCGAGCTTTGTCGGAGTTGTATAGATGATATGACCTTGAACAACTATATGGTTCAGCTGAACTCATACACGTTGTGCTTGTCGTAGGAAAGCCTGATGTAGTTCCCTAGCTCGGAGGCAACTATGGAATTTCCTAAGGTTTTCTTCGAGGTCTATATCTGCGTAGTTCTCCGGATTGATAACCTTTGCTCGTAGGTAGTCAATCTGATTCTGAAGATATTCCGCAAAGTTTCGTACCCTCGTTGGAGGCATAACAACTTGTCTTGGAATAAATTCGAGTGTCTGGATGACCTGAGTTATATATCGATGCGCCCGTTCAAGAGTCGCGTGATATCTCCTCGTGAAGTCTTCCTGTCCTAGTACTTCCAAGTTATCTGCTATAACTCGAAGTGTATCGACCGCGTGCACCGGAAGCTGTGTTCTCCGATAGAATATCCCGTCCGTTGAGGATGCTTCTTCAACACTTGTTCCTGGGGTCGATCGATCCGAACTATCTGTTCCTGGACTCGCTCGGGTTGGAATGGGTACGCCTATTGCTACTCCTGATTCCGCCTGAATGGCCAGAGAATTCCTATATTCTCTCCACTCTTGTGTTCGCTGAAACGCGGGTTCTTGTTCCGATACTCGAGTGCTCTGACCCGATGATGTCGAACCGGTACTTTCTACGTAAGGGATTGTCGAGCTAAAACCTCTTATCAAGGGGAATGGGGATCCTCTTGGCGAACTTGGGAGAGCAACTAGATTCTCCGGGATTGCGAGTGGTGGTAAGCTCGGCAGTGTTTTGTTCCTTCCGCCTAGTACCCTGGGTGATTGTCGCAATGGGGGTTGTGTAATTCCCTCCGTATTGACTATCGTCTCTCTGTACGTTACGAGCAAGAGAGAGTTCTGATGCGTTTCGTAGTCGTTGTCTTCCGACGTAGGCCTCTGCACTTTTAACAAGTGGAGGGTTAAAGCTTTCAGTCTATTGTTACGCTTTCGAGCGTGACTCTTAAACTATCAAGCCTTAAGACGTTGATGCGCATAGTGCCTGCCTAGGCTCAGAAGAACAAACTCGCACCTTCGCTAATTGCGCCCTCCAGCTGCCTCTTGTGCTAGCAGCTCTTGCGCGAAGACTCTCCCTCTAACGTACTGTTTGGCGAAGCCCCTGCTCCCTCCCATGCGACTCTGCAACTCCCTTCAGTGACCTCCCCCTTGCGACTCCCTTCCATTCTGATCTGGGGCATCTCGCGAACACATCCTATTCCCTTGCGAGCACGCCACTCCTCTCGCGGAGAAACTGCCTCTCCTGCGAATGCTCTGCCTCGCTTGCGAACTGCCTGCTCTCCTTAGCGGACTATAGCGAGCCAGARAAGGTCAGCGAAGAGGTCGCTACATCATTCGCGAGGCCACCCCAAGCCTATAGGGATGTGCTAGGGAATCGCACAGTTCGCTAGCCTCGCGTTGTACGCGCACAGAGTTGTTAGGCGCYGGTGGACTTGTAGCACGGGCCAGCCATGTAAAATACACGCYCTGGGCGTCTAGACACGACAGAGAACTTCTCCCCCTTCCCCTCCCTCACCACACATGCCTACTTCTCCTCCCTACTGTTAGAGTCTTTCAGCCGCAAACCCTTCTTCCATTGATACATCCTCCGCTAATCTGTAACTTGACATCCTACGAACCTGTTGCCTGCGAACTGCGAACCCCGTGACTGCGAACCCTGCGACTGCGAACTCTGCGAAATCTGCGAAACCGCAAACTGCGAACAGCGAAGACAGCGAACCCATGAATCCTGCGACCCTTGCAAGTTCAGAGTGCGGAGCTGCGAGTGCTACGTTAGCAGGATTGTGGGAGACGTTTGTGCGAAGGCTAGCTGCGTTCCTCTCCTTTCCCCCATATACTCAGCGACTTCTGCAAACCTGCAACTACCAACCTGCGAGCCGCGAACCTGCGAGGCTTGTGATTGCGAAGTCCGCGAATTGCAAGGCTAGCGGCGCTCCCCTCCCTCCCTTTCCATTCTGCGAACCTGCAACCTCCCCCATCCTCTCCCATCTCTGTACCCTTCGCGAGGCCAGGCCACCCAGATTCCCTTTCCCCCATACCCTTAGGGTCTCTCAGCTGTGGTATTTACGACCTGCGAAATCTGTGAAATCTGCGAACTGCGAACTGCGAAACTTGCGAACTGCGAACACTGCGAACTGCGAATCCTTGCGAAACCGCGAACTGCGAATCCCTTGCGACGACCCTTGCGAAAACCTGCGAAACCGCATAGTTGCGAAATCACGCGAAGCTGCGAAAACGGACTCCGCGAAAGTTTGCGGAATTCTGCGAAATCTGTAGAATCAGAGAAACGGACGGGTGCGAAGCGTGTATTGGAAGTGCCACGTCAGGCGAGTTGCAAACAGCCTTCGCGCGAAACCCTGTGCTCCCCTCTCCTTGTCCCTTTCTTTCCTCCCTCCCAGCAGAAGCCGCGAACTCTCCCTCTGTGCTCTCCCGCAGCTTTACATTCTTCGCAAAGGCCCGCCAACCCTCTCTATCTGCTCCCTTTTGGTCCTAGGCTTCGCCACGGCTCGCGCTAGTCACAGGGCACCCGACTCCAACCTCCCCTCTCCTTCGCGTCCTTTCCCCTCTCCCCTGTCAGCAGGCCTCGACCTACAAAGGCTCTCGGCCTGAGTAGTATCCTTCCCTTACGGGTGGGTTAGACGCATCATCGTGCTTTGCTTCTACCATGAACTCGGAATGTGCCCATATGGTCCTTCCTGCGTAGAGCGGATCTATGATGCGCCGCGAGGAGAAACCGAACCCGTTGCGTCAGCAAATTCCCACTGCAACACGAAAGAAGCCGTCGCTCACCAGCAGATTTCCCCGCGTCAAACAATGTGAACAATTTCCGTGCGTCTCGCGTATCTGGATACATAACAAGGTCGGGTTTCAGCCTGTTGTCATCACCATCCTCAGTTGTGCCTTGAGCGGTAGTGTCCTGGTTGTTTCCTGTGACTTTCATCACGAAGTGCTTGCCTTGGCCGCAGGTATCCAACAAATCATTGAAACCCTGGCACTGCATACCATTGTCAGGCTTCGGCTCACAAGACGCAACGAATCGACATACAAGGCCGGGATACATCCCCTTCTCTTTACCATCCAATGCTACATCGAAAGCTTTCACTTTTGCGCTTACATTTCGTGGCAACGATGGGCCAGGAAAGCAAGTATCAAGCCAATGTGAGACTGGCGAAAATTCCACGAAGGACATCTCTTTCGCAAGAGCAACGCGACGGGCTGCGGCAGCTGCTTTAGCGTCGAGTTCTGAAGGAAACGTCTTGAAATGCGTAAGGCTTGATAGCTTCGGTTCAATCCGAGTATTGCTGCGCGGACGGCCGCCGTCAGTGTTGATCTCGTCTGTACGAATGAGGGTCTGAGTAGATGGGACGCGAGCCTTGGTCTTCATGACAGGGAGAAGTAAGAGACGGATAGAAAAGCAAGATACTTCGTCGGAAGGACTCACCTCTCGCAGTTTGCTTTTTATAGCTGATCCCAGAAGTTGGATGTCGCCACACTGCAAGGTCCGCCACCGTGCCCTGTAGCTACGGATTCGATGAGTAGGACAACAATAGAGAGCGATGCAACGCTGTCAAGGAGATTGCGACGTACCAGTATTGTTGTGGGTGAATAATATACTCGAACGCGTTGCTGAGACAGTCGCACCTCGAACAACGCGTCTCAACGCGTTCGTTGTTACTGTGATGTGGCAAGAAGCGATCGAACGAAATAGCCAATAGCACGGGCCCCAACCACGTGGTCAGGCCTCTTCCTGAAAAGGCAGGTGGACAGGTCGTTGACGCCGCGCCGAACACCGTCACCAATTGTCCCGCTGCACGGCGACTCTCAGAAGCAACCATCAGAACCATGTGGTCATGTCAGAGCTGGAACAAAGCCATATCGTAAGAATAGAACGTAGTAAACCGTAGGGACACAACAAACGGGTGAGCATTGTAATATACAATTAGTAGTAGGAGCGTTCAGATTGCCATAGTGAGTACTCCATGTTGGCTTGAATAGGGGAGGGGTTACCATAGCAGCAAAGTCACCTTGTACTCGTTTCCATCTGATCTAATTGTCAGAATGCTGCGTAGGAGCTGTCATATATTGTGACTTCCTAGCGGGCCTCGCACGAACTCTGAAGGGCCGGGCGCTGGGGTCATTGTGACTCTGAGGCCGCCTCACTCGACGAGCTGCGGACGGCACTTTGCAAAACGATGGATCCTCACAAAATCTTGTGCAGTG
>JAPEVG010000699.1:0-12064 GCA_029747595.1 Trametes cubensis
ACCTTGCAGCTTACCGGTGACCGGCGCGCCATACCATGCTGGGGCGGTCATTGGCGTATGCGCCGAGGCTCGATCCACCGAGTTTTCACTATTCGAGGAGATCAGCTGCAGAGGATGCACGTATACGTACACGTAGCCTTACGCGCTAAGGGGCTCCTGGTGAACACATGGCTACGATACACCGAGCGTCTCGGCGCGTCTGCGACCGCTCGCCTCCTTGATGGGTCTTGATTCGGATTCAATTTCGACGTGCCGTGCGCATCCGCGGAGCCCGCACACCTGGGTCCGAAGCTAAGAAAGAGGGTATAGCGCATTTACCAGCCGCTGAGGCGCTTCTCCGAAACTGTCTTCGCGCTTCGACGGTCGAGCTCTCACCGGGGCCATCGATACGCGTGCAGTACTTGGCGAGGGCACCGATATCGGCCAGTGAGTGCTATGAGAACCACGGCTGCCGTTCCATCCTCTTGACACCGTAAATGACGCAGGAAGACGGTCATCACAAGTGTCATAGCGAAGCCCATGCGGGTAATGAGAGGTACGAAGGTATCTGATGGGTAGCCCCGTCGTTATCTGGGCACAATCGCAACAAATGCGTCCTGTGATTCTCGAAGTCAGATGGACGATAGAGTGTGAATTGACTAAGCATATCACCATATAGAAGTACATCGATAGATATTGTCATAAAACAGCGAAGAGGAGCATGGTGGATAGGAGGTTCGGTGGCAGAAGGGACAAGGCGACGGAACAGAGCACATGCTGGACACTCAGCAACATCAATAGACGCACGGTCGACTAGACGGAAGGAAATTGTAGAACATACTCGACTTGGAAAACATCAGCGCGGTGAACGTGGAAACAACAGCGTTTATGCAACAATCCGACCCCCTTCCCCTCTCTCCTCATACTCGAGTCTATTCACGCCGGGAGTTCCGGGAGGCAGGGTTCTCCCCGCACTACCAACCCACCTCCATACCCGTTGTTCATCTCCGCCTTCTACTTCTTCAAGGTTCGTTCGCACGTTGGCGTTACCTTCCACAATACGCTCGACGCGTGACCACAGTCGCTTGCGCTCACTCACGGCATGCACGTCTTGCAAGACGAGATCGCGAAGCTGCAACGATGACAGGTAGGGGCGGGGGGCCATCACGGGGTCCGTGTGGTGCGCAAGCTCCTGGTTACGCAAGCATTCGAGCGCGACGGTGACGAGAGATGCGACGCGTTCGTCTTCAACGGCTTTGCGTGCCCGACGGTGCCGGGCGTAGAGTACGGCCAGCACGGAGAGCGCGGTACCTAGAACAGACGAGTCAGCATATGGCGAAATATGGGTTGATCGGACTGTGGCCGATAGACCCGACGCACCTATGATCGAGCGCCGCCACTCCGCCCACGAATCTCTAGCCTTGACTCTAAGCGCGCACTCCCATCCCATAGTGGGAGTCTTGTGGGCCAAGTAGCGCTTCCCCCTGTAGTCATTTTGGTTCAGTCTCTAAGGTCCGGGACAGAGATACCAAAGCCACTGACGTAGAATCCTCGCCCATAAAGACACCACCCCATTGTAACAACTGTTGTACAGCTTCATTGAATGTGTCATCGAGCGTGGCCAACATACTAGGCTGTGGGGACTAGATAGTCAGCAATCGGTACGACATCGTAGCAAGCCAAGGACTCACAGCTGTCTTCTCCTTGATGTGCTCTCGTAATTTCTCCACTTCGATCCCCCAGCGCTGTGCCTCAGTCGCCTCATCGCCCTCTGAGACACCTACACCTACGCCTTCACATAGTCTACGACCACGTTCATTGGCGAGGATTGATTCAATCGCCTTGCCGAGGACGCCGATATGACGTTTACGGCGGGGGTCTTCGACACACCGGGGTGGAAAAGCGACCGAGCCCAAGTAAGGCAGACCATCGAAGGCGCTTGACAGCACAGAGTAGACGATATGCGACACGTCAGAATCAGGTGAGATACTTGATGGGCGCTCGTAGTTCTGCAATGCGCCCTTCTGTGTGACGGGGACGGGAAAGGCGGCTAGAAGAGGATGAGGTCGGAGGATATACCCATTATCGCAGGTCACAGACGAAGGTGTGCAAGTTGCGTGCTTGGGACATGGTGTGCATTCGTCAGGCTGGACGAAAGGAACCAAGGGCGGCGCGGGGCAAACTTCCACTGCTGGGGTCGAATGATCGGGCATTTCGGTATCGATTGTGGCTTCCACTGCAGAAGCTGTAGGTACGGGGCTGAGAACAGCCGGGCCAGGAATCGGCCATAGAGTCGTCCGATTCTCTCGATTGCAACTTTCGACTGCAGCCCTGTGCACCCGCAGGCCTTGCAGAACACTGTTGGTATTCGAGCCAGCGTCGCAGAAGCCGATTTCCGACGATTCTTGCTTGTACTGGTAAAGGACGGGTAACGTGGTAACAGCCAGTGCCGACACGAAGAAACGAAGGAACCAGTTGGGGCGGCGCTCCTCGTCTTCCGCATTACTAGAGATGAGATGGCCACCGTCTGCAATCCGCTTAGACACCGCGAGGACCTGCTCGTCAAGCTGTTCATCTTTCTGAGATTCCACTTCTTCAAGCTCAGACTGCACGGGTTGATCGTACTCAGCCCCTGATGCTGCCTCGCCAAAGTCAGGCTGATCTAGGGGACGGTCTTCGGAAGCGGGGTCTTCTTCCTCTTGCATATCGGGTACCATTGACAGCTGATGTTTCAAGAATCTGTCTCGGAAGGGAGACCTACGTTCGGTCTCCTCGCTTTGTCTGAGTATCTCGGGGGGCAAGTCGGGGGTGAAATTGCTCTCTGGGGGTTTAACCGAGGGGAATCGGTCACGTTCCTTGCCTTTGCTCTTCGGGGGAGAAGGCGAAGACATCTGCGGGGGAGCTGACATCGATTTGCGTGACTTGGGGGGTGGACGAGTAGTCACGATAGACTTGCGCGCCCGGGCGCGGGTAGGGGATGGTCGGACTGGAGAAGAGGACTCAGCACCAGATTGAAAGACATTGTTATCCTCCCAGCCAGATTCGGGTTCTTCTGTGATACGGCGGGATGCTCGTCGAGTTTGGGTAACTGCGTCGGTTGCCTAGTATGTTATCAGTACGCAAGAACCGCGCGTGAATGTGCTCCGACCCATACCGTCTTCTTCGGCCTGCCGACCTTGCGGACGACCGGTACATCTTCTGGTTCACTCTCCTCGGGCACTGCGGGCTCTACAGGCTTTACAGACCGCTTCTTGGAGGGCCCGCCCAACGAGGGCTCAGCGGAGGAACGGCGGCGCTTAGGCTGACCGGGCGGGAAAGTTGTTCCATCATTAACGTGAATGGTAGCCACAGATACTGGAGAACCCACAGGAGCGCTCGCTTCCGTATCAACTTGTTCTTCGACTGCAGCTGGAGTCTTTGAAAGCCTCCTTGACGAACGCCTTACGGGCTAAAGTAGAATGAGACGATGCTCTTCCATAAATGATGAGTCAAGAGAAGACATACCTTCTTGCCTTCGTTGAGTGGACGTCCAGTGACTCCGTTGGTAATACCATCCTCGCTGGCCTGGCTATTCTCGCGCTTTATGCGCTCTCGTGTATATTTCTTCCCATTGGGCTTGACTTCTTCATTGAAGAGTTGGACGAGTTTCGGCTTCGTATACTGTGAGGGGTACTTGATGTTGTGGAACCCAAAGATGCCCAGCAGCTGCGGTACCGTGAGGGTAGAAGGATCGAAATCGGGCTTGAGGTATTCTCCAAGAGTAATTACTTGCGCAGCGGTCATGCGCGACATGGTTGTGGCGGAGAGGCGCGCTCGCCGTCGGAGACGATGGGCGCAAGGAGCGGGACGATGGAGTTCGTGTTCAGGTCGCGGCGCGTCAATGTTCCCACGCATCACGCTGTAAACAACCAACCGCGCGACGTGGATTGATCACGTGCACATTGTGTGATAAGATCTGACATACCCGCTGCCTGCGGCTTTATCAGATAAGCTGCGGGCCCTGCGGCGGCCATGGCCAACTTCAAGGATCAGTACTATCTCCCGGCCATGACTGCTTCAAAACCTCCGAGTCAAGTCGCAGCGTCGTGGCAGGACCAATCGCTTTGTTCACACAGTTCACACCCATGTGCACGCACACTGCTGCTGACTGCGGGGAGATGCTAAGCTGTGGAGAATCATCGTGTACGCGCTCCGTTCTGCTGGATTGACAATTCATCGCAAGACACCCGGAGGGAACTCGCAATATGGTAGCCCAAGAGTGAGTCAGCTGTAGCCTGCGGTGCGATGGGACGGACCTCGTCCCACCTCTTGCGCCGAGCCTAGCCATACCCAACACTTGGGTCGAGCGTGCGTGCGCAGTACCCACAGACTGGATAAATATCCGCCTGCGAAACTTCGCAATCCCCAGTATAAAGACGCACACACCCTAGCCACCATGTCTACCACCCACGGCGCTGAAACCCCCGCGGCCTTGAACCCTGGTGCTCCCCCGGAACGCTTCCAACGCAAGTACGCCATGCTGTCCACGCCCGATCCCAACTGGGTCCGCAACGACAACTTCCACAACTCGTTCTTGATTCCGTACGACGACGCTACCGAGCATGCGCTGAAGCACAGCGCTGAGAACGGTATGCCCGATATTGCGGTCCATCCGGGCCAGGGCAAGTTCTTGAACTTGCTAGCGCGCACTATCGGTGCGAAGCGCATCCTCGAAGTCGGCACACTCGGCGGGTAAGTCTGTCATGGCGGACATCGGCTCTGCATTGACGCTGACCATACGTCCTGTCATGTAGGTACTCCACCATTTGGTTCGCACGTGCTGTGCCCGAGGATGGTCAGGTTGTCACCTGCGAGCTCCTTGATAAGTATGCGAAGGTCAGCGTCGCCATCGCGTCGAAGCGGAAGGTCTTGGTGAGGACGAGATACTCATACTGCCCATAGGTTGCCAGGGACAACTTCGAGTATGCCGGCGTGTCGTCAAAGATCAAGATTGTCGTCGGGCCTGCAGCTGAGACGCTGCCGACGTTGCCCACGGACGAGAAGTTCGACCTCGCATTCATCGATGCCGACAAGGCGAGCAACCTCACCTACTTCCTGGAGGCAAAGCGCGTCGTCAAGCGTGGAGGCGTTATCGTGCGTTCTTATCCAAGCGCTTCCCCTCAAACATGGACTGACTTCGATGCCAACAGATCGTTGACAACGTCGTGCGCAACGGAACTGTGGCGAACCCAGATATCGACGATGAGAACGTTCGCGGTGTGCGCCGGCTCCTGGAGCACATCAAGAACGACAAGGAGGTCGATGCGACTACTATCGGCACGGTCAGCGAGAAGGGTTACGATGGCTTCCTCTACGCACTGTACCTGTGAAGACCTAGGTCAGCCGTTTGCTGATCTTCTCGTTTGACTTTCAAACGCGTCGGTCATGTACATCATTGTGTTATCTGTTATATCATTAGAGCAATCTGGAGGGATGTGAACGGTTCAGATATGTGACGAGCCCGGTTCCTTGAGAGCTTCAACAACTCAGAGAATTCCAGTGTCACGTAATTCGATAGAAAGACATCTGCGAACGTGCACGGTCGAGCCATCAAACGATAGTCAATCATGGTCAATTGAACATGCTAGAAAAACACAACGGCACCTTACTCTGCGTCCCACCGAGCCGCCTCCGCCTCCGCCATATCACCCTCGAGCATTATCAGCTCCCTCGCATTATCATCCCGGACCTCAAACGAGCACGGGAACGGAGAAGGCCTGGAGACAAGCCTGCTAACGAAGTCGTCCGCTGACGGAATAATCGGCTTCYCATCTGCGTCTTTGACAAGCACGATATTGAAAGCCCACAGCAGCCTGCTCGCCATCTTGTAAGTCTCGTCCGATGCACTGGGCAGAATCAGCGACCTACCGTGCKACGACTATAAATATTGACTGATTGGCAATGTGGAGACCAGGGCAGATCCTGCGTCCGAAGCCGAACTGGATCGTCATATTCTGCAGCTTCGGGTTCTTCGTGTGAAGAAAGCGCTCCGGGCGGAACAGCTCGGGCTCTGGGAAGAGCTCTGGATCCTGCATAATTGCGCTGTATGGGAAAATGATGAGCMWTCGGGACWACTGCGGGYCTGATTGGACRAACATACTGGATATTCGCATATACGGTCGCACCCTTGGGTAAGTAATAGCCGTTGTACGTGTCATCTTGCATGAGGGCATGCGGAAAGCCYGTAGGCGTAATCGGCCGCCATCTATCTCGCACTTTGAGACAACCTGGAGCGTGGACCGTGAACCTAGTCAACATACCTGGCGACCTCTTTGATGACTGCCATAATATATGGCAAGGACTCCATATCGGAGAACTCTGGGATCCGAGAACGGCCCACAGCTTTGTCGATCTCCGCCTGGGCCTTCGCCTGTACCTCGGGAAAGTGCAGCATCGCCACTGAACGGACGTATTCATCAACGTAGGCCAACTWCCAAACGGYTTCCGTATCTCCACTCACAAATGAAGACTTCGATGCCACCGACTGTCTGTACGSGCCCGAGCACGCCTCAGAACGAAGGACCTGGACCAATCTGAGCATAACTTACTGTGCCTACACCTGCATCCCACGGGCCAGCCAATGTGTACGCCATCTCCAGTTCCGACAAGCCAAATTCCGCCTGTCGCTCGAGAGCAATGGTAGCCATGCTCGGCTGTGCGGTCCCTTCCGCCATCCGCTTGCGTACATGGTCCATGAGCGACGTGTAGTATTTCCTATCTTCTTCACGCTGCTTGTCTACTGGATGCCGGAACCATTGTAGTCGGTACTGAGGACGCTCCTGATGTGAGTTATTCGATTCATGAGGAGACGCCGCCTTACTGGCAGTCGCAAGAGAATTGGCCACTAGATAGCGAGACGGTGAGGCTAGGATAGGGTGGAGAGKGGAAAATGCTCTCACTGATTCAACGAGRTATCTGCCTGGAACYCTGAAGATCCTGCGTGAAGAGGGTACGGTGAAGCKATGTGTAGAGATACGTACTGTAATCTGGTGGAGTGGCAAGTTCAGCTCCTGAGCGCKTCGAGATAAGGTGTAGCACTTACTGAGCGAACACTGARATAGTCACGGTGAAATGTCAGTAGCGACCTGCGTGAAAGCATCAGAGCGCGCATACATCCACCTGCTCTTGTGTTCGCYACTACGATRTCGTCTTGGAGTGTCCGGATCCTYCGTCCRTACGCAATMCGRAATATGACAGACATCTGGAAGCTGCAAGCTATTGTGAGCAACAGAAACATGCATTGAGTTTTGACACGAACAGCGTGAGATGATCTTTGTACTCTATAGGATTCTTGACATTCAATAAGCTCCGCAGTAGCAACTTGCATTCCAGAGATTGCAAGGGGCGATACTGAGTGACCGCAGTGCTATTCAAGCTTGCGTGCATGAGCTGCACCTTCGGCGTCAGACGTAACAAGACAGCTGTCGCGACGAGAAGCACATACTGCTCTCCATCGTTTGTATCTAGGCCCGTACGACTGCGTGATCGCGCGGACGCCCCAGGACAAAATCTCGCCTCTATGTGATCAAGATCAGTACGAATAACAGCAGAGATGTGCGCGAAMCTGCGAACGCACGCCATGATGCTCCGTGGCCGYCCCGAATAGATGTCAGAGCGTTTGTCCAACAGGTCCCARGCCGCCTGGGCGGTGCCCAGCACTAWCACCTCTGAGCCAATGGCGCTCGCGAAAGAAGAGTCTCTGGTGCTCACTGATCACGGGAGTACGYCCCAGATAAAAGGACACTACAGGGCCTACATGCAGTATCAACCCTCGCATCACAACCACCTCTGCGAATATTGACAGGGCTCACCGTATTGCTTATTCCAAGCCGTAAACTGTTTCCATGGCTGGACAGCAGGGATGTCTCTCGTGTTGTCCCCGAGGATCGAACGAGGCGGGCCCGGAGGTAAGCCTCGAGGCCGATGATACCACCATACTAGAAAAGCAACAAGCAGCGCAAACATCGTGGAGATTGTCGAAAGCGACATGATGTTGAACAAGAACGCGTCCTACGCTGGAATCCGTGAAGGCCCTTGGATGTGGTGTCGGCAGTGGCAGACGGAGGTCGCCTCGGAGGTCACCGTGATATATATGCTCCCGCATGACCCATGTGTAGGCTTCCTGTCAGTGGRCGCTGTCTCGGCGCTGGCAGGTGTGCACGAGGACGGTCAAGATGTTCAGAAACAGGAGTAGTCTCTANGNTATANGNANNTCTGTGTGATTGNNNCAAGGGCCGTGCGCGTTTCAGCCCATGACCTACGTTTCGCGCCTTACCGCCCGACGATAAGACGKTACGAGGCTCGRTGCCTATGTAGCAGTCCTACTTGCAGTAAAAGAGTGAAGCAATGCATAGCCATTCCTCTTTATACTCACAGTAAAGGAAARTTGGCTCAGAAGTCGACCGTCGCCCRGCGCCGGTCRTAGTAGGTTCAGSTGACAGGGATCAGCGCGCCGGAAGTTATGGCAATGATCGCCACAACCTTGTCTCTGAATTTGATTACCATGTTCCTCCTCAGCTAACGTACCTACTAGTACTCCGAGAGCGCGCAGTTTTGTCACGTAGGCTGACGGTGATACGGCGACCAGAGACGAGAATACGAGAAACAGTTGCGATATCGAGACACAAGCTTGAAGCGAAGCTTCGAAGGCGTGCGTTGCANCNTGNANNNANCTACTACCTCTGCTGACTAAGCATKTTCGTAYCTCCAGGCATCNGANGCACACGTTGGCAGGCAGCTCTGAATCTYTGGACATGAACGCGTTCAGTGCRTGCCAGACTTGCGAGTGTACAGAGCGTGAGATGCNNCATCNNNANANNCNNANNNGTCTCACANGNCTGCCAAGCTGCTCACATGGGTCAGAAAGCCTGTKATCCTATTGACCGCAACAAGCTCTGGTCAARTCGCCGGATTCACACACGCRCACGATGCGCGCACRCACACACGGAGGCCGGAGCAACAGCCAAGAAAGCGTGGGGGGCGTCAGACCTGATCGTATTACTACCTCAGCGACTGCCCTAAAGTAATGTGGGAGGGTGTGGGGACCTTTTCCTCGCATGCGAGACTAGTAAGGTAAAAAGTAAAAAAANGGGGTGGGTGGGGACCACAAGGTAGCAAGCAAGACGCGTGAGGGGGATGTGTAGCTAGAAAGAGAGTCCGGAGTCCGTGCACGCAACAACAGCAGTGATAGCACCGCGGAAAGGTATCATAGCAATCTACAATGCGCGCTCGTCGTGTAAAGTGTCCGAGAGAGGCTAAGGGACGACCTAGTCCATGAGAGGAGTCCATGTGCACTACTTACACGTACGTGTGTCGTGAGTTCGGGAGCAGCAGCAGCAGCGAAGGAGTTGGGGACGACCTCACGCTTAGAGCGCGAGAACGGCGGCGGCGATGGCAGCAACACCGAGGAGAGCGCTCGACGCGACGGTGGAGCCCGCGCCGTTGGTCTTGTCGGTCGACGTGGGGCTCGAGGCGGCTGAGGACGCGGTGGTGGCAGCCGCACCGGAGACACCGTTAGTCTGAGCGTTGGTCTGCGCGTTGGGCTGGGCATCGACGGCGTTGTTGACGTTGGCCATGTCGGTGGGGAGCTGCATGGGCGCGCCGCGCGAGTTGAGGTCGATCGAGCCGTCATCCTTGAGAACCTCCGGGTTCGCGCCGAGGAACGCACGGGTGTACATGACGTTCTCGAGGAAGACCTGGTGGTACTGGGGGNTCGATCTGGGCCATGTCGATGTTCATACCCCAGTTGGCCGCCTTGTCGCTGCCGTTGGTCATCTTGTCCGTGTACGCCATCATCGCAGCCATGTCCGACGAGTTCGCGACCGCACCGCCCATCATTTGGCCAACGGAGGTAGGCGCCATGTACGACGACGGGGGGTTGATCATACCGAACATGCCCTTAGCGCAGTGACCGGGAGTGCCGCAGTAGAAGAAGATCGGGTTGGTGTCGTTGACAACCTGGGTGAACGTGAACGGCTTGTTCTGCTCGCCGGACGCGAAGGGCTGCTCGCTGGTCTTGTTGCAGATCTCGAGCTGCGACGACTTGGTGACCGTGTGGTTGTTGGCACCCCACATGAACATGACGGTGTCACCGACGGAGGCGTTCACCGCGAAGGGGATGTAGCGGAGGACACCCTGGGTGGGAGCGACGATGACGGTGTGCGTGGTGCCGGAACCACCGCTGCTGCCGGAGCTGTCACCAGACGTGGACGAGGGCGGGGTGTAGCTCGCGGGCGGGGGACCGTAGTTGGCAATGCATTCTGATGGGCTCGTTAGGATGCGAACACACGCGGTATGAAGTAAATCCACACTTACGCTGCACACAGTCGTTGTAGCCCGAGCTGCCCCAGTTGGTGCTACCAGAACCGTAGGACATGGTGGAGGTCGCCTGGGAGGTGTACGTAGAGTACGTCGACGTGTACTGCGCGGAGCTGCTGTCGTACATCATGGTGGAAGTGCTGTCGGACATCATGGTAGAGGTCGGGTTGCACGAGCCGTCCTTGCTGCAGTCGTTGGAGCTGCTGGTCGAGCCGTAGTTGCTCGAGCTCGAGCTGGACGACGAGTCGTAGCCAGACGAGCCCGAACCAGAGCCCGAGTAACCCGAGCCAGAGTAGTTGGAGTCCGATCCAGAGCCGGAGTAGCCCGAGCCGGAGTAGCTCGAGTCAGAGCCCGAACCGGAGTAGCTAGAGCCAGAGCCAGAACCGGAGTAGCTAGAGCCAGAACCGGAGTAGCCAGAGGACGAGTCGGAACCGTACCCGTACCTGCCATGCACCAACTTAGTTACCAAATTTAGGGCATACAGTGCTAAAAGGAGACGTACTGCTGGTCGGTGCGCTTGAGAAGAGCAGCACCGTCGGTCTCGGGCCTGGGGAGGGCCGCGGCGAAGCTGGCGAGGAAAGTGGAGGCGACGAGAGTGGAGAGGACACGCATTGTGAATAAGGATAGCTAAAAGACCGTCGAGGTGTGGGTGTCGGCGTTGGACAAAGGATGCGTCAATCTAGACGTGTGTATTGAAATGCCTCCCAGGAGGTTTTTGCAGCTACTGCCCCTATCAAAGAGGGTGATCTGCGTGCGCATTCTGTGAGTATACACGGCGAGGAGGACGAAAGAGAGGAAGAGGACGTACCCCGAAGAACGAAGAAGAAAGAGAGAGGGGGTCGAGATTCAACTCGACTAAGACAGAGCCAAAGGCAGAAACGAAAGGGGGCGAACGAAAAGGTTGACGAGAGGAGGGGAGGGCGAGGCGGAGGAGGCTTATATTGGGGGACGGCCCCGGGCGAATGGGCTTCGGAGATCGAAGTGTGCCATGGCGACAGATGATCTGAGTCTGCATCGACTGCACATCCGCATCCACATCACTCCCCCCTTACCCTCTTGCAGCCCAAGCCTTCCGCCCAAATAATCACCCTCTTTCAGCCAATCCTCGCACTCTATCCCCGACACCTCCTGCCCAGCCAATGATCGATGGGCGCACAAGGCCAGGCGCGAGGAGAAGTCCTCCTCCTCGATCTGACAGCGAGCCCTCCTCGCGACTGCTGCCATCACAACTCAGCGTTACCAAACTTTCCCTCCTGCCCTCATCGAATCCTTCCATCTCCAGTCCGCAATCCTATTCTTGCTCCCCCGGCAAAAATACTCCTTGCAGTGCATGTTCATCATGTCACCCCCGTTCGTCTTCTCCACCCGCATCACCCGCCTCGGGCGTAGTGCTATGGGCGACGATATGGCTGCCGCTGCGCACTCGCGTGAAACTCACCCTTCCGTCCCACAGGTACACTCTATCATGATCGTGATCTATCTGCACAGGTCCGCGAACATGTGCATCTCTCGACATTCGATCGTAGCCTAGCCCTTCCATTGAGCACTTTCCGCCGATGCCACTGCTTCGAGACGTCGACCACGAATCCCCGTCCGCCTCCCAATCAGAAGAGACAGTTTGCGTCTAAGTAGCCGCCCTGAGCCGCGAAATCCGAACAGCAGTCCCATACAAACGGCCTTACGGTGCTGTGGGATAACATGCTGGCAGGCTGCCCTGCCCGCTTCGTAA